>JBBMEF010071185.1:0-10600 GCA_037832685.1 Sicyos baderoa | reverse complement strand
AGGATTGAATGAAAAATCTGGTTTTTCTCCACTATGACCAGAATCATATCCCGATGTTTGCGCAGCATTAGCTCTCAAGCCGCTTCCTCTGCCTCGACCACCACTACGCCAATTCTGTTGGGTTCTTTTGTCACGACCACCTCGTTTGTCGCCACGTGAGTGGTCCCACCATTCTGGATATCCTATTAATTTAAAGCAATTGGACGCTTCGTGTCCGAGCTTGTTGCATTGTGAACAAGTCACAACCTTATCATTCACCTCTCCTCGATCAGGTGCTTTGTATTTGACTTGAGCAGTGAGCCCCATAACCTCAATTGGTGCTTCTTTGGTGAGAAGAAAATTCTTCAATCTTTCTTCTTGAACCATGATTTGATATACTCGGTTCAATGAGGGCAGCGGGTCAGTGGCCAATACATTCGAACAAATTGTCCCACACACAGCCGGGTCTAGACCCATCAAAAATTGGTGAACCATCTCTTGCTCACGCCTCTTTTGGAGTTCCTTTGCAATATCACATTCACATCCTTCACATTTGCATGTTAAAATTGGCTCATAAATAAACAGTTCATCCCATAAGGCTTTCATTTTCCCATAATATGTCACCATCGGAAGACCTCGTTGCTTACATTCAACAAGATCATTCTTCAATTGCTGGATTCTTGGTCCATTCACCACCGAAAATCTTCCTTTCAAATCGTCCCACAAATCCTTTACATTCTCTGTATAGGATATTGTCGAGCGTAGAGATGGCTCAATTGTATTCATCACCCATGAGACAAGCATGGATTGAATTGTCCACCAATCTTCGAGTTCAAGAGTCGTGTCAGCAGGTTTGGTGATCTTTCCTTCCACAAAGCTCCACTTTCGGCGAGCTCTTAGGGACCGCGCATAGCACGAGCCCATTCTTCATAATTTTCTCCCTTCAATTGCACCGGCGTGATGCAAATTCCAGGATTGTCATTCGAATTCAAGTCATATGGAGAAGGTGATTTTTTGCTTGATTCTATTTTATCTCCCATGATGGCTCTGATACCATAACAAGGAAAATAGTTTGAGATGATTTCACTCTCCGTCTTATTAAGCATAAATGTTACATCTTATATACACAAACCTTCTCTCAACTTACTCCTAATATCAAGCAACAAATATGCCAAATTAAGGAATATACAAAAGAGTTACAACAAACTCTTAACAAGCTCTAACAAAGTGTACAACAAATTATTAACAGACTTTGACTTACAAACTCTAACATTACATTTGAAGCTTTCATGAAAATGAACCTCCAAGATGAACTATTCATTGCCTTCAATGGCGGAATCCTTCTCCCAAACAGCGTACTCCATTCCAGAGGTCGCAAGCTCATAATCCTTCGGAATCAGATTTCCAAGATCCATTTTGGGGCCGATCTTCATTATAATCTTTCCATCAACTCCGGCAACGTACAGATCGCCGTCGCAAGCCAAAATATTCACGGTACTCGTTTTCCCAGTCCCATTCCTTGCCCTAATTTCACTCAATTTGCTAATCTCCTCCTTCAATCCCCAATCCACAAAGTGATCGTAGAACTGCAACAAACAAACAAACAATCAGATCGTGAAATTCAGGTAATTGGGGTTTCGAAACTCCAAAATCTGAACGGTGTTTTTGAATTGATTACAATGGATGGCGTTCCTGGATGAGTGAGGATATACGCGTAGCCCTGGATCACTTTATCGGAAGGGAACGGCCAGATTCTTTGAGTTGAACCTGTGTCGTGATTGTCGATGAATGTCACGGCACTTTCCGGCTTGATCCCGATCAATCCCGGCGGCTTTCCGTCGGAATCTTTCAACCTCCATAGCTCTCCTTGTACGGCGGCTTGGAGAATCCCCTTGGTGGTGAAATCAAACGCGGTGACGGTATCGCCTGAAGCCCTAACCCAATCTGCAAGAGCATTGCGATGAGCGTCTTGGTTCGGGTTCGGCTTCCCGTCCGGTCCATTCAAGAGCGAATCCCATTTCTCGCCGACTGCGAAATCCGGCGAGGTTCGATCCATGTAGATCTTTGTGATACTGGGTGCATATCCCTTTACGAAGTCGAATCTCCATCCATCGAAGCCTAATTCTGTTTTCAACCATTTCATCCATTCTGATATTTCGTTCTGAACTTGCGGATTGAGATGATCGATATCTGGTGCAGGTTCATATGGTTCGCCGCTGTCTGGATTGCCCTTTCCGTTGGAATATTGAGTATCGTCGCTGCAAATGAAGGACGGCCCCCAGTCGAGGCGGGTATCGGAAGTTCCTCCTTCGAAAATGCACCAGATTCTTCTCTGGTCCTGTTTCTCTGCAGTTCTGTGGTTGATTACTACATCGGCTATGGCTTTGATTCCTTTCTGATGGAGGGCTGCAATTAAGGATTTGAGTTCTTGTTGTGTTCCATATTTGGATGCATTCAGATCATAGAGCCTTCCTGGTAAGTATCCTGTAAGATGGTTTTGAGCCACACAAAGTTAGTGAAAAGTTGATGAATTGATGTTAATGAGCTGAATGAACTGACAAAGAAAACCATAAGGGTTATAGTGGTCAAGAGGGCCTCATTCCGATCATCGGCGAAAACCACAGCTGGGACGTATAGACATCGCCGGAAAGTACTAAAGCTCACAGACTCATCGGCCATGGTTAATGTTTCAGATGGAACCACTCATCTTCGTCGTTGTCCCCAAAACGCTGAAGAAATAAAAAGGTATTGGTTCAACAGGAATAGAAGCTTTACTCCACAACATTCAATCGTCCAAAGGTTGAGACCCAAAAGAAAACAAGAGATTTCACAATTAAACTTATTTATGGTTGTGGGTTTTGAATCGAGACCTCCAAAAAAACATATCTTGGAGACCCATGTATCTATCAACGAGGCTGCTACTTAGGGATGACAAGTCCAATCTACAGTGTCATAATAGTTGAAGTGCACACAAACTGATTGACTTGGATATCGAAAAAGAGAGAGCGAGAAGGCTTGCCTTGGGGAGCAACTGATTGGGAGGGTGGAGGAAGCCAAACATGGGTGATTCTAGCATTTACAAGGTCAGGAATTACATTGTGAAGTGAGTTGTACCATCCTCCTTTGCTGCTGGACTCCCAGTTGAAGCCCTGTTTAGTGTTTATCATCAATTCAAGATTCTAAAATTGAAATCACATCATGAATGAAAACTGAAGAACAAAGTGCATTAACTTACCTGAAAGAGTAAGGTTGAAGAAGATGGAGATGGGAAGAGAGAAGCAGAGATGTAAAAGAAACACAGAGAAGCTATAAACCCCATTGTTATGGAGGAAATGGGCAATGAGAATTTAGCTTCTAATTAATAAGAGCAAGTAGCTTTAACAGCAAATTTTGTGCCTTTTGTTTTCTGTTAAGATTTGCATGGTGGGAACGAGTTGAAGAAAGGGAAGAAAAAGAAGAATTTCCAACCTCATAAATAATACTTGCAAGGCTCGTTTGCGTCGTCAATAAGTTGGAACAAATTACAGGTTGGTCGTCGTCAATAAATACTTGTTTGATTAGTTTTTTTATTTTGGGATTTTTCAATGTATAGGAGAATCTCTAATTTTTCCCTTTTGCTCTAGACCATTTTTTTTTTTAAAAAAAAAAAGATCATTTACTATTTTTTTTTAGTACATATTGGAAAAATGAGACCAATACCAATACCAATTCTCGAGATCGAACATGTATGTTGGCGTTGAACTGATTTACGATCAAATAATGAAACTTTTGCGCCACTATTTGATAGATCATTTACTAATTTGATTAATTGTTAAACATCCAAAACAATGAAATTTGCAATTTTTTAATTTTAATTTTAATTTCAATATCCGTCACAGTAAGACACAAATTGAACCAATTAATTCAACTAATTAACTGTGTCAAAAAAAAAAATTCAACTAATTAACTAAGTCGCTACAAATTTTTTGATCATTTTCATTTTTTGTTATCCATCTTCTTATCTATAAATTCCGAATTAAACACGCCGGAAAATGTGGAAAGATACTAAGTAGAAACGGTGTGAATTGGCTAAAAAGAAGAGATAAATGTGAGTTTGGTGAACGTATTAAACATGCCAAAACAAAAGAAAAAAACTCAGAAGTGTTGTAAAGAACTTTTTTTTTTTTTTTTTTTTTTTTTTTTGACTATGGGGAGATTTAAAATTAGTAGATAAGTCCAATAGAATAGATTTAAAAAAAAATTCAATCCAGGTAAAGTTACATTTTTTGCAAAATACATTTATAATTAAAATTCTTGCAATATTACTAGGACACATACATGTCGATAACATATTATTTATTATTATTTTTTATGATAGATTAAATCCAAAATATTTTTATTTTTATTTTACTAACTATGAAAAATAATTGAAACAATGATGAACAATAAACATGAAGATTGAATTAGCATTTAAATTTAATCTACGCGATTAGTAACTTAATTATATGAGTCCACTTAAATCCAATAAAAAATGAAATCTCACAATTCTCTAAATGTCTATCCTTATCAATTTCAAAATATCTTAGTTTTTACCCACTTTTCTTTTTTCATCATTCTTTTTTCTCTTTAGTTTTTACCCACTTTTCTTTTTTCATCGTTCTTTTTTCTCTTTTTCTTTCCTTTTCCCATTTTAATCAATCTATCTTAAATGTACATCATCATCGACGGTCTCCAACAACACTACCCATTGTCGTGTCAGACATTTGAAACAAATAAGTTTTCAATGGAGTATCCATGAAGTGACTATGGTGTATCCATGAAGTGTCCAAAATTAAAAATAATAACTAATGGTATTGGTGTCACGTTGTCAAAATACAAGTATCCATGTTTCCTAGTAAGAACTTTAACTAATCTGCAAAATTGTTGAAGCAATGAAGCATGAGGATTAAAAATGAAAATTTAACCACTATCGAAAACATGCCAAATTCAATAATTTGAAAATTATAACCTAAAGAGTAGAAGATATCAAGTACAATCGATTATATGTACATGGATATAACCAGCAACACACATCCTAAGACTTGGAATAGTATTTCCAGACCGCACGTGTGACCTGTTCTAAAAAGAAAAAATAACATTTATAAAGGTGTTGGCTCATAATTTCATACTCTAAATGTTAATAATAAAAGAAAGAAAAAAATGTGAACAAGCACAAGAACAAGAAAACAAAGGTAAATGTATCCAAATGGTTAAGATGTCATTTGATGGGCAGCAAAATAAGAAACTTCTTCCCCTACTTCCCTAGCTGCTCTCTGTGAGGATTTCAACTTTCTAACTATGGTTCTTGTTATATCTTCTCAATTAAATGATAAATTTGATGAAAAATTCAACCAATTTAAGCTCTTTGGCTGTATGAGTTTTCATGGACTGCAACCCCCGGTCCATATATCAGACGACAGCGATCGTTAAATGAACCAACCAGTTTTGAGACGACCTCCTTAAAGAACACTGAAGCCACCTGAAAAAGAAAGATAACATTTGGTGACAAAACAACCCCCATATAAAACAGAACACACATCTCCTAATTCATTGGATAAAAAAAAAAAAAGTGGGTTAAAGAGGTAATAAACAGAACCATAGGAACACTTGGTAATGTTGAGCTTTGTTAAGAGCAACTATAAATTAATCATCATGGATTAGCCAAAACTAAAAGGATATATGATGGGCACCTACCTAAAAATTAATTTCTAACATCAAATATAGATAACATTTCACTATTAGTCTAAATGTCTAAAATTAAGGAGGAATGTAACTAAAGGCATCTACGATCTATTCATTGGAAGTTACAGAACGAAATTTTAAATGGTCAGAGTTTCATTCCTAGCCCTTCTACTGAAGTCTGTTACATTCCTGCCCAATGCCTATGCTACAATTGACATCGAAAGGAGGCTCTACCTGTCGATAAAGTGGCGACTGAAACTTAAAATCTACTAAAAAGTAAAGGTTGCAAGTCCCTGGAACTGGTCCCGGTTGGAACTCCCAAATATTGATCAAGTGGTCAAAAAGCGAACTTCGAGATACTGTAGTCTGCAAGGGGAAAGAGCAATCAAGATAATCACTGCAATGCCTAGTAAGCATCAATAGTTTTGGGCAATCAAGGGGTGAAAATGGTCAAATTAAAAAAAAGGTTTGGAAAAGAGAGAGGAGTGAGTTAAAAGAGAAAGAAAAGAAAAGAAAAATAAAGAGAGAATAGGGAGGGGGAGTAAGAGAAAAACCCAAAGAGGGAGATGGAGACTAATGGATGGAGTGTGCTTGTTTATATGGTGTGAGTAAAGGCATGGGAAGAAGTCCTTGTTCATAACCCAGCCTCTAAAATTCTAAACATTTTTTCATTCAATAAAGACTGTAAGCCAATTTCCTAAATACGAGCACTGCCTCAGGATTATAGAGTGGACTACCTACTTAAAGACTTAACAACACGGACAATTTTTAGATATACTGATGATCAACAACAACTTCAATGTGCCAACATAATTTCACCAAACCGTACTAGTACCAATAAGTCCAGAACAAAATCAAAACCAGCCGTGTGAAGTAACCGTGTGATGTCATGATCTAAACTAAAGGTTGATGTTAAAAATCATGCAGCCTAGACAGCAACATGGCTCACTTTTTTTACCCAAGTCTATATGCACTTAAAGCTAAGTGCCTCCTGATATATGCTAATTATGAATGCTTTATGAAAACACACACATTTAATTCCTTTAAATAATCCTGGAGGATGGGGAAAGAATTCTACACTGCCTGATATCACCAAAATTCTGGGATCTTTTAAGCATCCATCATCATCATCATCATGGATACACTCAATGTAACAACCCGAACATAAACTAGAAACCCTAAAATCCATGTTTCTGTTACAAATCTACCATGTCAATATCACCACTAGCTAGCTAAATGAGTTACCAATTCAGAATGAGAAAATCATCATAATTATGGATAAGTTCATTACCTTTATAGACTTCGGTTTTTGCATCTCTACATGTGAAGTGTAACTCTCAACAAGAAATTTGAAGCCAATCTCCAGTTCGGCATCAAATGATCCATCAGGATAGGTTTTAACTATCTCTGACCGTTGACACCAAGGAACAAAATCATTATACAAGTCTACAGCTGCAACTACGCCAAATAACTGCTCCGGTGAGTACCTAATGATATAAAGATAAAAAGGTGTAATTAGCTCATCAATAACCACTAACAATGTAAAATTAAAATTACACGACCATTGTTTATTGGCCAACTAAGTGAAATGCCTCCTCAAATGCTTCAAATTCTTAATTGCAAGAGAAAAGAAATAAAGCTATATTGAACAAAGCCAATTCAAGAACCTAAAAAGTGCAGGACCACAATAAAAAAATCCAAATGCATATACTAATTATTCCTCCAATAGCTAACTCAATGGTTAAGAATCTAAAATCGTAAAACTCAAAAATATGTAGTTTATTGTTAATACGGCCCATTTCCACATTCAAAATAGTGGAACAAAATATAAACTGAAAAATTGGAGCTTTGCCTACTATTGCTTGGTAATCACGCCCGTTCCTTGGTCAAGCATCGAGAGACATCGAAAGAATTAATGTCACAAGTGAGTCTCGAACCTGAAATCTTAAGTGATTGAGGGAGCATACCATCAAAATCCAAACCTTCGAGCTAACTCTTATTCTAATAGAATCAAAACGTAGAAAACCACATGCTATAGATGTGCAGAAGAAAACTAGTTTCTTACCCCATTACGCGCCTCTCCTCATAAACTTTTGACAAAACGCCGCCCTCTTCTCCATCTCCACAGCCAATAAACCCCCTCCTTTGTACAGCTCTAATATCATGGAAGCTCCGGGAAAAATTCTTATGAACCTGCTTGGATATAACGCCGCCCTCTTCCTCATCACCACGGCCAATAAATCTCCTCGTTTGTACAACACTAGCATCACAAAAGCTCCCGGAAAAAGCCTTATGATCCTGATCATGCAGTCTATGAGTCAACAATGTCTCAACTCCAGGAATACACCTTACATGTCGAACGTTTCGATATTTCCACGGCTCAGCATATTTGATCGCATTCCTGATACCACCTTTACGCGAAATCAAAGACTCCACAACCTTCGAGGTTGACAGAAATGGCGGCATTGCAGTCTCCGGTGGTCAGAAACTTGAATGTTTCCTGAAATTCAACGCCGGAAAACTTATCACACAGCTCAAGGAACGATTAGGCGATTTCTGCCTCGCTCGCAAACAACATCGAAATCGAAACGAGAGAAAAATTGAAAACCTAGGGATTCAATTCAACGAACAAAACAAAAACTGGTACCTCGATGATTGCGGCAAAGATTTAGCGGCAAAACGCGAACAGAGATCACGAACAAATCGTCGCTTCGCCGGAAATAAATCTGAACGGAAGATCCAAATGTTCTAATTATATACAATGAATGGTAGATTTTTGCGATTCTTGATTTTTTCCGGCCCCTTTATACCGATGAAGATGAAACTTCCGGACCTGACCCGAACCGTACCCGACTACGATTGATTAGTCGCTTGAAGATTGTTTGACCCGAAATGTGCCACGTGGATTCTAAGCACTTTTTTTCCACAAAAACAAAGGTCATAGGCAAATTTGTTTCCTATTTTCCCTTTTTGAGAAAAAGGCAAACTCAAGATAGACTCTTTTATTGACCATACAATTAATCAACACCTAAAAATATATAACTTAGGTACGGTTTGATTAACCATGTGATATTTTATTTTTTTGTTTTTGAAATTTAACTCTATTTCTATTTAAAATTTTCAATCATGTGTTCTACTTTGCATACATATTTTTTTAAAGAAAATATGTGAATGCTAATCAACTTTAAAAAAACAAAAACAAGCTTTTAGAAACTACTTTATTTTGTTTTCAAATTTTTAATTTAATTTCTATAAAGATAGGCTAGAAATAAATATCCAAGTAAGAAAAAATATATAATACAATAATAGGTGTTGTAGGCTTAAATTTTAAAAAATAAAATTAAATAATTATCAAACGGACTTTAATATCCGGATGGATGACCAATTTTGTAAGATATACTCTCGAAGTTTAGCATAAAGTTTTCTATAAATTAAGAGAGAGAAAAAAACAAGTTTTAGAAATCTAAGGCCCCTTATCAATCTTTTATTTGTTTTTTTTTACATGCTCATATTATGCTCGGTTAACCCATGTATATACTTTGCCTCAAAACTAGCAAATTATTTTGTATTTAACTGATTGTGGCAAAAATGGGGAATATATTTGACCCTTTGTTGTTTAATATATTTCGCACAATACCATGTTTGTTCAAATATTTTAAAATTTAGCTAGCAATTAATTTTGTTTAGTTCAACCATTATAGGGAATCAATTTTTAGATTGACATTCTAAAATTACATTATATTAAAATATATATATATATATATTGTCATGACATGAACATTAATTCCCCTTGATTGACACCTATTTATCTACCCAAGGTTAAACGTTCGACCAACAAAAGTATAACTTAACTAATATGATGTACACATGATCAAAATATCACTAATTGAAATACTTATTCCAAATATGGTTGAATTACAAATAAATATTATTGAGTCGATTTCATTTGTTGGATTATTCCAATCTCAATTATAAGAAGATGGCCAACTTGCTGAATTACATTCATCATTCTAAAATTTTATTAGCTTTCAATTTATCTATATGTTGTCGTGGATTGAAATCAATTTAGTTATTGAAATCTTTTTATCCTTGTATTTTCTCCTACTATATTGGGAGTTATTTTATATGCCTTTCTATTCTTATTAAAGCTTATAATTTCAAAAAAGAAAATTAGAAATTAATAAAAATTGAAATGTCCAAACTCTTCCAAGAGAGAGGACATTGGATGTAGTGGGCTAATTTGGGGATGGAGCCCTCGATCGATTGGGCTGAGCGAAGGCTTTGGAGGCCCAACAAGAAAGGTAAAAGCCCAATATAAGAAATTGGGCTAAGAATCAGTGGCCCATATTGGCTCCAAATCCAACTGGAAAGGATTGGCTACGGCTCACCAAATTGAAGAAAAGTTCTGTATTTTCTGGCGGCTTTTTTATTAGCATATTTAGTTAGGATTTTATAATTTATTAACTCATCTTTCAAAATTTATATTTAAACACGCCGTTTTTCATGTATAACAAAAATGAGATAAAAAATTGTATTTATAACACATTCTAATCAAAAACTAGTTTATAGAAAAATGGCAAGTGATTGAGTTCAATTACTGTAATTGATTGATGAGTTCAATTACTTAACAAACTGATTAAATACAATCAAATACTGTTGATTGAGTTCAATCACTCGAAATTTTGGTATAAATCAAATTTTGATAAAAATGTGCTATAATTCTTATAGATGGTCATAAAGTTGTTATAAGGGTGCACACTAACCCGACAACCCGAGAAACCCGAACCAACCCAATCCAAATTTTCGGGTTGAGTTGGGTTGAATACATAAATGAGTTGGGTTGAGTTGAAAATCATGAAATTTTCATGAGTTGGGTTGGGTCAAGGGTTGACCTAAATCAACCCAACCCAACCCGACCAAC
>JBBMEF010071174.1:0-10602 GCA_037832685.1 Sicyos baderoa | reverse complement strand
CTTGTGTGGGAGTGAGTGCCAAAATAGATTTTAATTAAAATAAAACTAATTCTTTTTCTTTTAATTAAAACAAAAGCTAACTACAAGGGTAAGGGTTCAATTCCTAACTTGGGCACTTTTATTTTAAATTCATTTTAACCACAAGCTTCTCAAATCCCTTGGCCACTCTCAAGGCCAAGGTTCAAACCTCCACAAAGCCAATTTAAAAATCCAATTTAAACAAACTCATTTTATTAAATAAAGCTCGAATAATAAAATTACAAGCCTAATAACGAACCGGAAAACCCGGGTCGTTACAAGCAATGCGGTGTTTGATGTTATACTTCTGAAGTACATGTGCCATTGCTTTGTTTATAAAATGCGTCCCCTCGTCACTTATCAACGCTCTAGGCGTTCCAAATCTTGTAAAGATGTTTTTGTGCAGAAACTTAATCACACTCTTCGCATCGTTCAACGGCGTGGCAACAGCTTCCACCCATTTTGACACGTAGTCCGCTGCGACTAAAATATACATATTTCCGTATGAAGAAGGAAATGGTCCCATGAAATCAATTCTCCAGATATCGAATAATTTGACCTCCAGAATTGAAGTCAAAGGCATCTCATCCCTTTTTCCTATATTTCCTCTTCTTTGGCATTTATCGCATGTCCTTGCGAAATGATGCGCATCCTTGAATATACTTGGCCAGAAATACCCAGATTGAAAGATCTTTGTTGCGGTGCGCATTCCACCAAAGTGTCCTCCATAAGGTGATGCGTGACACGATTCCATAATCACATTCATCTCATTTTCTTTCACGCATCGTCGTATAATTCAATCAGCACATTACCTGTATAAATGTGGTTCATCCCAAAAGTAGAAACGATTGTCATAGAAAAATCGTTTTGCTTGTTGTCTAGTAAGATCTGTAGGGATGACTTTGCTTGCTAAGTACTTGGCTATGTCTGCAAACCAGGTGCTTTCGGCTTAACAACATTTATCAGATAAAGTTGTTCGTCAGGAAATCTTTCAGAGATTTTCAACATTGTCATATCCTCAATCTGATTTTCCAATCGAGACAAGTGATCCGCGACAACATTCTCACAGCCTTTCTTATCCTTGATTTCTATGTCAAATTCTTGTAATAGCAGAATCCATCTGATCAATCGTGGTTTAGCATTCGCTTTACTCATTAGATGTTTTATTGCAGCATGATCTGTAAACACAATTACTTTTGATCCCACTAAGTATGACCGAAATTTTTCTAATGCGTAAACTACGGCTAGTAATTCCTTTTCAATGGTGGTATATTTCTGTTGCGCTTCAGTCAACATTCTACTCGCATAATAGATTGGGTGTATCAACTTTTCTCCTTTCTGACCCAATATTGCTCCTACCGCATAGTCACTTGCATTGCACATTAATTCAAACGGCTTTTTCCAATCAGGCGATATCATAATAGGAGCTGAAATCAATGCTTTTTTCAACTTTGTAAAGGTATTTAGGCAATCCAAAATGAAATCAAAGGGACGATAACTCTCTAGTAGCTTGCACATTGGTTTCACAATCTTAGAAAAGTCCTTAATAAACCGTCTATAGAAACCAGCGTGACCTAGAAAACATCTCATTCCTTTAACATTCCTTGGTGGTTCCAGTTTTTCTATTGCCTCTATCTTTGCTTGGTCCACTTCCATTCCAGCTTTAGAAATCTTATGTCCTAAGACAATTCCTTCTTCAACCATGAAATGGCATTTTTCCCAGTTTAGCACTAAATGTGTCTCTTCACAGCGATTGAGAACTCTTTCTAGATTTGCCAAGCAGCCCAGGAAATTATCCCAAAAAACGGTGAAGTCGTCCATAAAGACTTCCATTGTCTCCTCAATCATGTTCGAAAAATAGACATCATGCATCTTTGGAATGTCGCTGGCGCATTACAGAGTCCATATGGCATTCTTCGGAAGGCAAAAGTTCCATAAGGGCATGTAAACATGGTATTTTCTTCATCATGTGGGTCAATCATGATTTGGTTATACCCTGAATAACCATCTTAGAAACAGTAGTATTCTTTTCCTGCGATGCGATCCAGCATTTGGTCTATGTAAGGTAACGGGAAATGATCTTTCTTTGTAACCTTGTTCAACTTTTTGTAGTTCATGCAAACTCGTCATCCTGTCGCAGTTCGCATAGGGATCGACTCGTTTTTCTCATTGCGAACGACAGTAGTGCCTCCCTTTTTGGGCATGCATTGTATTGGACTAACCCAATGGCTATCTGATATAAGGTAAATCACTCCAGCATCAAGCCATTTCAAGATTCACGTGGTAATCCAGTGCGAGTTAGTGTGGTTTCATCACAGCCGTTAGAAATCGACGATGGAGATCGGTTGTGGGTTTTTGAAAAGTGAAAAGGCGGATTTTCCTTTCCCCGAAAGCCATTCAAGAATAGTCCATGTTGGAAAAGGAGTTGGAATAGTTGCTGGCATAGACGAAATGATGAAAAGACAACAAGCTCAAGAGGAAGCCTTTGCTAACTTTGCACAAAAGTTTAGCATTTACACGAAGTATGTCCAACAAAGGGACTCAGTGCTAAAGACGAATGTTGAACTCAGAGGAGAGCTGCAACTCCCTAATTTTCCTCTTGAGTTAATTGATGGTCATGTTGAAGAATTCCCAGTCCCTCCTATTCCAGAATTCCAGCCTGCTCAAGCTCCAAGCCATTCAAGTTCAAGTGCCCAGTTTTATATGGAAGTTTTTGTCCTTATCTTTTTCTTATCTGCTCTGTTGGTCTATTTCTTTTGAAAAATATAATTTTGTATGTCTGGTTGATGCTGGCAGAAATGTTTGAAGTTTTTCTTGCTAGCTTTATTTTGATAAAATGGAATAGATGTTTGTTTGTTCAAGTTCTTGCCTCTTATTATTTTTTTCGGTTGTTATTGATAGTTAAATTTTCCTGATCTCAGCATTGTGTTCGGCCTTGCCTTAGAATTTTTCTGAGGAAACTAAAACTTTAGCTTAGTTTTGACCTTTTAGAAGAATGCGTTGCTGAAAACAATTCTAACCTCTAAGACAAATTAATCCATGTTTTGACCAAGGAAATAAGAGAGCTCTAAAATGCTAAATCTGAAAGCTTAAAGCATTCCTGCAAGAAATCTTGAAAACCTTAAGTTTAGGGGAACTAAGCCTTACCTTCATTGAGGAAAATGAAGATTTCAAGTCTGGGGGTGAGGCAAGCCCGAGCAAAAGATCAAAGATAAAAAAAATTCAAATTCAAAAGAAAGATCAAAGCATTCCGGTTAAGCTACAAAAATCAATGCGAAAAGCATTCGAAAAAAGCGAAAAGCATTCGAAAAAAGCGAAAAGCTTGAAAAAAATCAAATAAGGCTAAAGGCCAAGAATGCATAAAGGCAAAGCCGTGCAAATCAAAGAAAGAAACGCCTTCGGGAACTAAGGCTAGTAGCCATAGTGCTGAAAGCACTCCTAAGATTGTCAATATCTTAACTTTGGTTGAGTATGTCGCCTAAATGCGCTTGCTTTGCTCAAGCATGTCATCTTAGGAATTAAGGGATTCAGGCATAGATTGTATAAAGGAGAGCTTGAAGTGCTAGAAGGGTGCGTGAGTGGGTAAAAATGCTTTAATTGGAAACTTTGGCTAAACTTAGGAGACTCAAGGGATTGAGTGAGGTATTTTAATGTTGTAGGCATTAGCGTTTCTGAGTACTTAAGTTCTTAGTCTGGCTGGGAAGAAATTGCTAAGAGGGATACAAATTATTTTCAATGGCAAATTAGGCTAAAAGAGATTTACGAAGTTATAGCTTTAGTTTATGACGAAAGTTTCTAAGCCAGAACCTTAATGCTGAGATCTTGAGAATGGATATTATTGATAAAGTTTGCATTTAAGTTTCATTAGAATTTATTCTTTCTGCTTTGACATCTGTAGCATTGCTCAAAACGAGCAACGTTCAAGTCTGGGGGTTTGATAACTCTAAAAAAAAGAGTTAAGTAGCCTTGAAATAAGGTGTTTTTAATTCTTATTCTTGCATTATAACATTCATTTGGTAGCTAGAATCACCTTAGAACAGAGAAATATTCATAAAATGCAATGCATGTTGTAAAAGAGGCGAGTATAAGAAATCCTAAGAAAAAGATAGTTTTTGAAGTCAAAATGCATAGTTTTCAGCATTAAGTTACGCATTTATGGAACCTTTGACTTGTCAGGCTATTTCTATCTTTTCAGGTTGCTGAATGCTAAGTTGTTGGGACAAAATTTGACCAAGAGAGAAAGTTGAAGTGAAGAATAGAAGTTGTGAAGAAAAGCTTATCGCTTCCAACATTTATTTGCGCATTCGGTGAAACCCATAAGATGTTGTGGTCTCCCTTGTAGTCCTGGCGAAAGTTGCATGGCTGTGGTCCCACATTGCTGATGTCACGTTGGAGTAGTGGACAAGCCACCTTCTAGATTAAATCCTAGTCGTTTATCTACATTTGGAGGAGGCTATTTAAGGACCAACTATGGGAATTTGAACTCTCTTCTTCTTCTGCCAGTCGTCATTTTCCATTTTTCAGAGCTCGTTTTGGATTTCAGCTTGAAGCTGCCAGATCGCCATTGGAGTATGCAGCATCCTTTTCTGTATTTTTGCGATTCAGTATTTCGAACTTCTTTATTGT
This sequence comes from Sicyos baderoa, assembly GCA_037832685.1. Taxonomy (NCBI): domain Eukaryota; kingdom Viridiplantae; phylum Streptophyta; class Magnoliopsida; order Cucurbitales; family Cucurbitaceae; genus Sicyos; species Sicyos baderoa. The sequence goes on along the minus strand of JBBMEF010071174.1, from coordinate 5,958 downwards.
TTTTTTCGTAGTTTTTCTGCTTTCATAGTGTAGATCTTTGTTTCCTGAGCATGAACATTTGCGATTGCTCGAATTTGTAGTTCGTGATTGCTCTCTATCATATTTCAGCGCATTTATTCACTATTGAACACTTTTACTCTATTTTTGTGGCCGATTGGAAGTTAATGCAAGTTGAAGCACTGTGTCATTGTTGATTTTTTCATCTGTTAAGTATTCTAGAGAATCGATTATGTTTTCTAATGTCTACAGCATTCGATCTTCCTATTTTGTTGTTTTCTACATAATCATGAGCTAAACTTGTCTAGGTGGAGGTTAAGGGAGTGAGTGTGAGATTTATGCCTCGGGAGTGAGTAGGGGGATGCTAGGCTATGTTATCGTAGGTGCATTTCATTTATAGCATGTTTCGGCTGATCACACATGCATGTTTGCTTGTTTTGTCGTCCCGAGAGGGAGAGAAGCAAGAGATCTTCTAATGGTAGCCATTAGTTTCTAAGAACTCTTATTCGTTAAAAAGGAGGTCAGAGATGATCACTTCGCTAGTACGCATTTCATGCATAAGAGCCTCAGACTTTGATGCAAGAGTGCAAGTCCGAGGAGCATCATCGCATCCCGAGAGGGAGCGTTAGGCTTCACATTGTGCGTAGCTTTCTTCTCACCGCTAGTCTCATTCCTATTGCTTATTGATTGCATTCATAATTCCGTTAACCTGATCATATTTTATCAATTGAAGTACTCGTTCCTGTTTTAAGCATTTACTTACGCATTTATTATGTCTACATTCTACTTCTGTGAATGCGGTATTCTGTGTTGACAAGATTTTGTATCGCATTGGCATGTTATTTCATTTTACTTTTGAAAACAAAGTGACACAACCAATTTTATCCTTTACATTTATGTACTTGACTTTTCAATTAGCACTTGAATTGATTACCTAAGTCCTTGTAGGAGATGACTTTACTTATCACTTGATGCAAAAAGACCATGTATACTTGCATGTTATTAGTTGAATGTTAAGGATATCGCGCATAAAAGATTATATTCAATTAGATTTCTGTACTATTAAAAAGCATTGTCAACTCGTATCAGATGCCAATAGAGCTATACTTTTATCGGCAAAACTTATGAGTTATAACTCCTTTGAAAACGTAAATGATATATAAATATATATTAAAAAGTAATGATTTTTTTAAATTGTGTTTTATATATAAATGTCTGTCAATTTTTTGGGTCCCGAGTTGCTTCAAATGACTAATGACGCAGTTCAGAAGATCAGGGCTCGTATGTTAAGAGCTCAGAGTAGGCAGAAAAGCTACGCCGACGTTAGGCATAGAGATCTTGAGTTTGAGGTGGGTCAGCATGTCTTCTTAAAAGTGGCACCGATGTGTGGTGTTTTGCATTTTGGTAAGCGCTGAAAGTTAAGTCCCACGTTTGTGGGCCTCTTTGAGATTCTTGAGAGGATTTGGGCAGTAGCTTACCGCCTGGCATTGTCGCCGTCCTTGGTCGTCGTGCACAGTTTTTTCCATGTATCGTTGCTCCGACAGTATGTTGCAGACTTGTCGCATATTGTAGACTTTGAGCCATTGCAGTTAAACAAGGATTTGAGCTTCGAGAAGAAGCCAGTGCATATTTTGGCTTTTGAGAAAAAGACCTTGAGGAACCGAGATATCAGTTTGGTAAAGGTTCAGTGGAGGTTCCAGAAAGTAGAGGAAGCAACTTGGAAATTAGAAGATAAGATGAGGACGCATTACCCGGAGTTGTTTCACTCTTAAGGACTTTCGAGGACGAAAGTCATAAAAATGAGGGAATATTGTAACGGCCCAGAAATTCAGAACGTCTCTTCAGGTATTTTCGGCCGTTAATTCAGTTATTTAGTTTGACCGTTAAGGTCGTTTCGGTCTTTTGGTTTTATTCAGAAAAATGATATTTATTTGTGACTTCATTGGGGTTTGAAGCTTGGTTGGTGTTTTGTGGAAAATAGAATTAAATTAGTGTCTTCATTGGGACTCGAAGCCAAGGTTTTAGCTTTTGGAAAATAAAAGAAATTAAAAGTGCCCATGGTGGGACTCGAAGGGAGGATTTATGGATTAATTGGTTTTAATTCAATTAAAATTGGAAATAAGGGGTTTTGGCATTAGGGGTGCATCTCATTTGTTCATTTCCAACACTTGGTCGTCTTTGTGTTTTCTCAAGCCCTTTTGTCTCCAACGCAAATCCCAAGGTAAGGTTTGTCTCTATTCCTCTTCTTTTTGGTTGGCTCGTTTTTCAGATTGATGAAACGTTGTTGTTCTTTGTTGTGCGTGTGTGTGTGTCGATCTTTCGCAGCCACACCGAGTCTCCCGCTAACACCTTTGATGTCGCCCCTTACTGCCCGATCTGTCCTCGCCGAGCTCTCGCAGCCATCGTCTTCGATTCACACGTCGCACTACAATCGAGCCAGCCGCATGCGTCACATAGAACAACAGCAGCCACACCCGTTCGGCAGCACAGCACCACCTAGCACAGCCTTGCGGTTCCGCCCAGCAGCAACGCTACCGTCAGCGGTGCTCTCGCCCAGCGCTGCCCCGACCGCGTCTGTCGAGCTGCATCGCGACGCACAGAGCCCAGCCGCGACACGCCTCTGTCCCACGCACAGCCCCGCACACCGCATCCTTGCACGGGGGCGCCTCCTTGCAGCCGAGCAGCCCTTCGCCTTGCATTGCCTTCGAGTTGGGTAACGACCTTGCTGTTCATTCGTCTTTTATTCGTAGGGGCTGTCCGAGCTAGTTTTAATTAATAATTATTATTTATTTATATTGCTAGGATTTTTGTGCTTGTTGGTGATCTACAGCTCTAGGAGCAACTTGTTTGTTTATCTTGTCTACTCGATTATAGGTAAGGATTTCTTACCGGGGTTGTGTGGGCCCTGTGATATTTATGATTGGTTTCGTGTTGCTTGCTTTCATTTATGAACATGTTAGAGGATAGGTTTTTCTGTTAATAAACTCTTTGGCTGACATGTATGTTGATATGCTTGAACATGTTAGTACCATGCTAGGTTCTTCTTCTGGCATGCTTGATCCTGTTTATATGTTTGTAGTATCATGCTAGGGCTCGTTCTTCTGTAAGCATGTTTGATTTGTTTGCTACTTAGCTTGTCGATCTTAGTTTAACTCTTGTTAGGTTGTCATCATCCTAGAAGGTTGAGAGTGGCATAAAGTAATTTGCCCCACAGGCCGAGACATGCGGTGACTTGTATCCCGTCTGGTCTAGTTCACCATGGCGGCATAAGCCTGGTCCGCGGTCTTAGAGGCTGAGAGTGACATAAAGTAAATTGCTCCACAGGCTGGGATATGCAAGGACTTGTTTCCCGTTCCCGGTAGTCGACATGGTCTAACCCATCATGGTGGCATAAGCCTAAGTTTGTAGCCTGCTAGAGCGGAACCATTCCTTAGCGTAAGCCTACCTTGGACGGTTCTTAGCTTCAGGCGTCGGTGGATTGCAGGCTGACATAATTGGGTGCCGAGGGTCTCGCACCACTGTGATTCAGTGACACCGCTCCGAGTCTTTAGGCATGCGTACCTGGACTAGAGCAGATTGCCCTAGACCCCAACAACTACCTAGTTTGCAGTAGCATGCGGTGTGCGGGCACACTCATTATTCGCCGATGGAGAGCTTCTTCGGGATCTTAAGCACAGTACACCATTTCTGTTCAGAGTTCGAGACTCTCGAGGTTTCAGAAGTTATGTTGATAACTCAAAGGACTAAGACCACGTGTTGGCATCTGTTCAGGGGTTTGTCTTAACAACCCAAAGCTAGTAAAGATCTGTGTCGGTATCTTTTTGCATGTATACTTGATTGCTAGATGATCTGTTATATCGTACTGTACCCCGGTTGGGGATTCTTACTGAGTAAACTTGTTTACTCACCCTTATTTCTGTGGTTTTCCACCAGGTAACTTGAGACAGCACCAGGATGGCTAGTAGAGGTTGCTTGATCATGGGGACGTTGTGGAACTCTGTTGTTCCTTTATGATTATGTTTTTTAGAATTATATTCAGCATGTAGTTGGGCACGGAGCCCTTAGGTTTACGTTTGAGAATGATCTAGATTTATGTTGTTTTGTTGTTGAAATAAATATTCTCTGGCCAGGGATTATTTTAAATGAATTTTTGGAACAGGTGCTTGGAAACAGGGACAGGTTATTTGATGTTGTGAATGTTTTATTTTTAATGGAAATCTGGATTTCATTTCTGAATGTTTGTCTTCATTAAATGTTTTAAAGTCATGCATACTGGTTAATGACCTAGGTTAGGACAACTTTTGGGTCGGGTCCTTACAGACCCCACGAAAATTCTTCCACCGCTGCATGTATTCAAAAAACAAAAAAGTGACATGTCGCCGCTGCATGTAATCTTGTTAATGATGGTGTGTTGGGGTTTGTGTTTAATTTAGGCCAACACCCATTAAATGAAACCATATTGGACTCTTTTCCATTGACGGGTAGCTTTGCATCGCGTGAGATTGTGAAAAAAAAAAAAGAAAAAAAAAAGGAATGAAGGAATGGTCACCTTCAACGGTGAAAAAATAAGAAGAAATAAAGGGATGCTCACCTACAACTCTAAAAAACCGAAGAAACGGAAGAATGCTATTACACTACACTCAGCTTAGGAAGACGATGACAACAAACTAACCCGTGTGAGGTTTAACATATGAGCCGGAGCTAAATAAACTTTAAAAAAAAAAAAAAAAAATTGAATGGCTAAGATCAAATATAATGAGATCTAACTGTTGTGAAAAATGATGGTTGATTATCCCTTGATTCATGGGATAAATAGTTAAACCAATTTAATGATTTTTTTTTCTAATTGTTTTAAAAAATGAGGTGGTTGTTTTCCTTGATCATGAGATCAAACAAAAGTTTTTTTTTAATTGGTTCAAAAATAATGAACACGAAATCTATTTATCTCACTTCCATGATTGTTAGTTTAGACACCAATTTAAACTCAAAAAATGAGTAGACATGAACTTAATAAGTATATGAGAAATAGACATTTACTACTATTTCCCAATGTAAGAAAATAGGAAAAAGGCCCGATAAAAATAAAGAAAATAAAGAGACAATAAATATGGAGATGCGGGGTATCGAACCCCGTACCTCTCGCATGCAAAGCGAGCGCTCTACCATGTGAGCTACATCCCCATTTTATTTATGAAATTCAAATACCAGAATCTATTCAAATAATAATAAAATATTTCTGATTAAAATAAGTAAAAATTGTCAATTATGTCGCTATTTCGTCTTTATTTCCTTTATTTTTATTAGGCCGGTCTAAAAAGTAAAAACTATGGCTCCACGTTTCCAGTTATTTATTTATTAACCTAATATTTTTTTTTTGGTTAAAATACAATTTTGGTCCCTCAACTATCACCTTTATTCTATTTTGGTCCCTAGACTTTCAAAAGTCTAAATTTAGTCCCTCAACTTTGCCAAAAGCTTAACTTAGGGTTAAAAAAAAAAGAGAGATTTGCATGTTTAGACCATTTTTAGAAAGTAATTTCAAAATTATTCTTCTATGAGAATATTAGCAAAAATAAATTTTCCCTTTTAATTTCAAAAATACAGAAATTGTTCAATTACATATATACCCTCCTATTCCGAATTCTAGTTTTGGAAAGTTTTAAAACTTCCATCCCAAGTAGAGAAAAATGCGCCCACATGATTGATGCTAATAAATGCGTCATTTTCATTCATCTTTTCCCTTTTCCTTTTTTTCCATTTTCCTATCCCAACACAAAACAGAACTCGACTTTTCATCTTCCTCCCGACGGCTGTAGGGTTTGAAGTTCTCTAAAGTTCGATTTCTGACCGGTCGTGGTGAGTTTCTGCACATTCCGAACAGTATCTTCCTTCCGCTTGAGACGTCGATACCATCTTCTTATTCTCCCTGATTTCTTGGTCTGTTTGTTCTCGTTTTCGGCG
>JBBMEF010071164.1:0-10603 GCA_037832685.1 Sicyos baderoa | reverse complement strand
AAAGTTTACTTATTTATTTTGTTTGAAACAAAGTTGGTTTTGTTTTGTAGATGGGGTTGATGGTCAACCCACCCAAGGCTGGTGACATCTCATATGATCAGTATATTAGGGAAAGGTATGACTAACAAATGTTTTTTGCCCTCTTCTTTAATGACTGTCAACCCAGGTCGTGTTTTACATTAATACAATTCCATAATACTCGCCAATCATTTTCTGTAGGAATTCCTTCATCATTCAGGCCACTTTTTGTAAGCATTTGGTTTTTTTGTATATTTGGGTGTTGAAACTTAAGCTTATAATTAACCTATCATAGGTTAGTTTAGTGCTCAAATAAGGGCCTAGTGGCTTAGTGGCCTTGTGTTTAAATAAGGGACTAGTGGCTTAGTGACCTAGTGGTCAAATAAGGGTCTTGAATACAAAGTGCTTAGAGTTTATGGTTTCGATCCATGATGGTCACTTATCTAAAAATTTGTTTCCTACAAGTTGCCTTGACAACCAAATATAATAGGGTCATACGGTTGACCTGGGAGATTAGGTGAAGTACGTGTAAGTTGGCCCTGACACCTAAAAGTATGAGAATAGTAAGCTTATTATATATACTACTACCACTTATGAGTGTTTTTGTTTTGTTATCTATTTTCTAAGCATGTTTTCAAAGTAATAACAACCTAAATCACCGTTTTAAAAATTTTGTATGTTTTTTTGAATTTAACTAAGAATTCAAATGTTTCTTTTAAGGGAGGTGACGAAAGTAAATAAACTGTGGGAAAACAACACAATTTTCAAAAATAGAAATCATTATCAAACGGAGCCTTAATTATCTCTCCTGGGGTATCCATATCACTAACTTTTCAAGTAAATGGACAGTTTCTTATCATTTTTGGGTTGTCATTGTAGCAAGGGGATCCTTGAATCTCTGAGGAGAAGGGCAAGAATAATGACTGATGGTTTCAATAGCTGTAAAAATGTAATCTGCAATTTCACAGAAGGTAAATTGTTTTTGTTAGAACATCCCATCTCTGCCAACAAGAAAGATCATGTATTCGAATCGCTCCTAAAATTTAATGTCCAATATATTCGATAACCAAACGAGCAAATTTGTAATCAGGTGCCATGTATTCCTTCCCACAAATACGCCTGCCGCCGAGAGCGATCGAGGTTGCCAAAAAGTTAGGAAAAGTGCCTGATGTTTTCTACTGTCTCAAGCTCTTAGAAGCCACTGGAATCTCCACTGTTCCAGGTTCAGGCTTTGGGCAGAAAGAAGGGTAATATTATAAATCCTTTTAGAATCTCTTCCCATTTCTTCATTTACAAGCATTTGTTCTCCTATAAAATAATCCACTTCATCGTATTCCCAACTATTGTTACTTTTAGAACCCGAACACGATCTTCTTGTATCTCGACATGTCGACAAGATGTTGCATAACTCAAACAGTCAATTGACACTCGCTGATTCTTTGTTATAGGGTGTTTCATTTGAGGACAACCATTTTACCTGCTGAGGAAGACATGCCTGGAATCATGGAAAGTTTTAAGAAGTTCAATGATGCATTCATGGAGGAACATGAAGTGTGAAGACCATACGGGTTAATCAAGAACGTGATCGTGACGGCTTTCGTGTGCTGGCTCGAATTCCCGATATACTCTTCGATCAGTTGATGTAAAGCTTTTGCAAACATACATATCTAATAACCTTATTATGAAAACTTAATTATTCTGTTGGATTGGATATCATCTTTTGCTCTTCTTTCTTTTATGTTGAAATCTGAAAGGTGAGGAATATGGAATATTGGATAAGAAAAAAAGCAGCTTTTGATGAACTCCTTTGCCAAGCACTGGGAAGAAACCTACAAATTGCAAGATTCCTTTGGCATACCTTTTGGAATTAGAATCACTCACCTTGAAAATTGAAGCTCTTTAGTTTGAATTTTTATGGGTGGTTCTTTTAAAGAAAAAAAAAATCATCTTTTAGCTTAGTTTTTCTTTTTTGAGTTCTATTTGGAAGTGGGGATTAAAACTAAGTTAACTTTTTTTTTAAGTTCAAATTCCCACTCATGCTCAAATCAATCAAATATTGATTTTCAAAATTAAGTTAATGATCATAGAGTTAAATTAGATTACAACCAAACTAACGCGCCATAACTCGTTTGGGATTGGAAACTTAATTAAGAGTCTATTTACAAGTTTCCTTAAAAAACAAAGTTTGAACAATTTTGATTCTTTTATTTGTGTTTAATATATTTAGGGGTAAAATGCTATTTTAGTACTATATTTTAAGATTCATTTTCATTTTGATTTCAAAACACAAAATGAACTCCTCTTTTTTCTTTTCTTTTTTTTCAAACGTACAATATGAATATATTCCTGTCAATTGACATCTTTTATTAAGGATTTTAAGGTAGAGGTTCAATTACTATCTACCTCACATATAATAAACAATTAAAAAAATGTAACATTCCTAAATGATTTGATTTTAAAAATTCAAATCCAAATGTCAATAAGAACAAAGCTCAACTAATATGAAACGTAGTTTGGTAACCAAGAGTTTATACATTCAAAAGTGTTATCCCAAAAGTTGTTGTAGCACCTATTTATTTATTTTTTAGAAGGAAAAGGGTAAACAACGGCTATTCTAAGACCTTGTTTTTTTAACATATAACCTCACGGTTCCTAGGTCGTACAAGATGTCAGTAGAGCTATGTTACTGTTGGCTTAAAACTATCATAACTCTTTTACTATTTTTAAAAGAAAAAAAAAATCTATTGATCATTCTACTCCTCTTATGCTACTTTTCTATTAAATCCAAACACACTTGCCGACTGCCATAATTTTGGCGCCAAAATTTGAAGTCAGCTTCGTCTTGATAATTGATATATTGAAAGGAGTATAAAGAAAAAAAGTAAAAAAATAAAAGAAGAAAAAAAAAGTAAAAAAAACTCCACTTTCCATATTCTCCTTTTCAAATCCTTCGGCATCCCCACTTTGTTCACTTTCCAAATCTATTTAATTTCCGGTTTTATGGTTTTACTTTCAAATATTTTAATTTAAGTTTTTTTAGCTAAATTCTTTAAATTTAGGCCATATATTTTTAAGGGGATTTTACAAGTTTAAATAAAAAATGGTAAATTCTATTTTGAGTAATAACACCAAATTAAAACTAATTAAATTTAATGAGCGATAGATTTATGGAAATTTGTTATGTATACAAACTTTAGAGCCCTTAATTAGAATTATAGCACATTTTTATCAAAAATTCATTTATACCAAAATTTTGAATGATTGAACTCAATAGAACTCAATCAATAACTAGTATTGAACTCAATCAGTTTGTTAAGTGATTGAGCTCAACTGATTAAATTCAATCACTAGTTATTGATTGAGTTCGATTGAGTTCAATCACTCAAATTTTGATATATATGTAATTATTTTTAATTTTATATTATAGATGCAATTTTTTAACTCATTTTTATTATACATGAAAAATCTCTTAGATTTATTTCATCCCTTAAATTTATTCTATTATTGGTTGAGTTCTACCACTATAATGCTAGAATGTCTACCAGAGGTAAATTCCATACTTTTAATAAAGTTAAAATTTTGTTCATACCCTCAATTAATGTTAAAAAAAATTAAATTTCATCATTTAAATTTGTCATTGTGCTTCTCCAAATTTTTCAATATTGGCAAACAAAACATGAGTCACCAAAAGTTCATGATTTTGAATAGTTTTTTAATTTCTTAATTTTTTTTTTTTAAATCTCTCTTTATTCCCTTCCTCCCCCTCTATATTAGTCCTGCATTTTCCTCCCCTCTCCCCACCACCCTAAAAATGGGCTGCGAACCGGACCCCAAAAAATGGGTAATTTCCGGAATTCAATTGCGAGCTCCTTTAATGGCCATTCACACAAATTCGGTTCTCAAAGAACCCGATGACGACGAAGACCAACCGCCGACGCCGACCGGCAACGACAGTCGGATCCGGTCCGGTTCGAAGTGCCCACCCGCCCCGAGGAAGAGAAAATCTTCGCTCAAATTCAACCACGCCGGAAACGACAGACAGTTCTTCAATCCTCCGGATTTAGAGGCCGTTTTTTTGTCGACATGTCGGCAGCACACTAATTCATTAGCTTCCTAACTTTGCCTATCGCCCTGCTTTTGTTTTCTTTTTTTTGGTTTCTAATTTCTGGCTGAAGAAATTTTAGTGGTGGTAGCAATATTTTGCATGAGTTTGTTAATTGTATGATCTCATATTACAAATATGAGGGTCTTAACATAGATGAAATCACTCAACTCACCTTATATTTCTTTACTCTAATATTATAATCCATTTAACACCAACCATTTATTCAATTAACAACTAAATATATATTATTTGAGAATAGTTGTACAATTTATGCAACTAGTTGTTATACGATACATAATATATATATATATATATATATTTGATTCAATACATTGGGGTAGGTAAAGGAGATCTAATCCATAACCTTTTAATTACCGAGTCAACAAAATATTGCTAGGACTCTGCTCATGTTCACGTCCTTTATATATTTTCATGAGTTGATATGTTATACTATGCATTCGGTAAATTAGTATTATAACAATTTTTATTTGATCTAGTGACGTTTTTTTAATGGCTGAACTCTGTTCATGTTTGTTTTAAAATATATTACATAATTGTTGGATTTTAAATGTGTATTAAAAAACCATCATGAATTGATTTATTAGTCAAGCTGATTTTTTTTTAATGTGTTCATGTTTGTTTTAAAATATATCATATTTTTTTATTTAAGACTCTCTATTAAAATTATAGCATATTTTTATTAAAAATTAGTTTATAGCGAAATTTTAAGTAATTAAGCTCATCAATCAATTAACACGGATTGAACTCAATCACTTGATTATTTTAAGTTATGTGCGCAATTATTTCAGTTTTGTACTATAAATATATTTGATAATTATTAATAAAAATTTGTTATTTTTAATATTTAATAAAATAAAATAAAAATAACAAAGATGGAATGTCATTTTTATTTCCAAAATGTATTAAGACCATTTTTTAAAATGTGGGAATTTAAATTTTGACTTTACTCGACCAAAAAAATTTACAAGTTTTTGCAGGAACATACCAAATTGATAAGATATTTATAACACTAGGCAAATTTGAAAAATATTAGCAACCATAATCAAATATATGGTATAAAGTATACTTTATATATTTAATAACTAATATATAATATATGAGGATGAATATTATTTATATAGTATATTTGACTATAAATATTAAATATTTTTAAATTTGCCTAAATCTATAATTATTTTGTAAAATTGAACCATCGAATACAATTTCCCAAAAACTTATGTCAATCAAAATGTGATATATATATATATTTATGATTTTTTTTTATCTAGTACATTGATGTGCGACTTAGTTGCACTCTAAAAATTCTTCCACTTAAATAAATTAAAAAATTTAGGTCATAATTTAAACTGACCTAAATATTCTCTTACTTTATTTTTTTTTTAGAACAATCTCTTACTTTATTTTGCGCCGAACCTGATACAACTATACCGTCACAAAATAGATATTTGAGAATCATTTTATTTAAGTTTAAGGGTTAAAAAAAGGAAAAATACATCACATCTGATGTCTATATTTAAAAAAACTTAATTAAGTTATTCGTTAGGATTTAAATCATCATGAAGTAGCCTAATTGCTCAAAGATAATCTTGGAGATGTATAAAATATGGATTCAATCTATGGTGGTCACCTACTAAGAAATTAATTTCATATTAATTTCCTTGATATTTAAATGTTGTAAGGTTGTCACCATCCGACCTGAACAATCACTGATATATAAAAAAAAAAATTGAAAAAAAAAAATTATATGATTTGTGCCTCTTGGGCTGGCAATAAGGGTGCATTCTCATTTTGTAGGTATATGTAGACATTTAAAAAAATTCTCTTGAGAAAAACAGGCACCACTACTAAATTAATTGATTTGATTTGTCCAAAATATGAACACTGAGCCAAAGAAACACAGCCACCAAAACTTTTTCAGTCTATCAAAACCAAACTTTCTGTACGAATCTACGCCACACTTTTGGTTGCATGAGAACTTTATCTCTTATGAAAAATAATAATAAATCCATATTCGAAATTTTAGTGGCTCTGCTGCATCGTAACGTTCAATTTTATTTCCACAAAACGCCCCTTCCCCAAATGCATAATAACACTGAGAATTCTCCCCCTTGTGCATTGCTTGCCTCCATCACTGGTGAGTTTGAATTGGCCAATTTGTTTGTTTTATCTGATTAATCATTCGGTCAGTCCTGTCGCGGTGGTCGAACATTTGAGTTTTGAAGGTCTGCTCTCCTTCCTTACGGTCCATGTCATATTGTACCTGGCCTAAGGACGAGCGTGGTTACCTGACTACTACAGTGGAGTGAAGTTTCATTTCCGGGTTTCAAAAAAAAAAAAAAAAAATCTGATTAATCATTGAGTTTTTGTATTAGTGTTAATTTGTTCATTTACATTACGAATCCATTGTTGAATGAATGGTTGATATGTTGTAGTGTAACGCTGGCGGGTTTTGATCATTAGTCATTTTTTTGTTTGTTCTGTACTTTTATTTTAAATCCATGCTATTTTGTTTCGTTTGTTCGTCGATGCCTTGTTCTTCCATTAGGTTTTTGGGTTGTTATTTTGCATAGATTAGATAGGTTGCTCTTAGCTGGTTGAGTTTTTTATTTTTTATTTTTTGAAATCCTTGACTGTTCGGGCCAGCTTGAGCACCTCGACTAATGTTGCAGGACATGTAATCATCCGCTCAAATTTGTTCTATTTGTTTATTTGCGATATTGGAAGAGGGGATTCTTTTTTAGCCGTCTTGTAGGCACTTCTTTTGCCTGTAGTTGTTGTTGATAATGAGGCAGTTGTTCAACAAACAATCGTATTTCACGATCAAGGGCGTAGTACTATTTGTAGTAGCGGTCCTTATGAATCCTGTTAACAGTCTCTGTTGAAGAGGATTTTACTAGTCTCAAATGCATTGATCAATCTTGTATACAAGTTGGTGAAACGGGTTTCACTTTAAATATAACTTGGTGTCAAATTAGCTCTTCTTCCTCTGTATTCCATGCCTGATGTTGTTGATCTGTGCTATGGTCTCACCCCCTTACGAGGTCGTGATGAGTTTCTCGCGCTCTAGGCCAGACCCATGCACGGTTAGGAAGATTGGCCACAATTTGAGCGGTACCACCCACCCTACACTACCACCTATAGGAATTCGTTCATCCTATAGCTGCTCGAAAAAGGGACTATAGTGATCTTGAATAGGAATCCGACAAGTTCTATTTGACAAGGTTTCTTCCTATATATTATGAATTTCATTGGATCCAGAAATGATAGATTGGAAGAATCTTTTGGTCCTGTGTCTTCCCAAAGGAAAAGAAGATTTTAGCGAGTTGTTTCTTGGATCCGAAAGAAAGTACTTCGGTTTTACCAATAACTTAAAAACTAAGAGAATTAGATACTAATATAATTTGCAAAACTCAACCCCTTAAACTAAGAGAAATGTTATAGAAGTTTACATCTTAAGCTCTTATACCATGTTTAGTTATCACTAAATTCCCTGTAAAACTTACTTTGATGATCTCTATCACTTGGTTTCTTATCTTCTAATTTCATGTTCAGGGCGGATTTTGTTTTGTTGGTAAATCCAGCTTTTTGCCTGGATTGGTGTAACTGCTAAAAGAAGTTAATAAATATATCATCATGTCGATCAAGGCACTCGACTACGAGTCGATTAATGAAAATGTGAAAAAGGCTCAGTATGCTGTAAGAGGAGAACTGTATCTGCGAGCTTCTGAGCTTCAGAAAGAAGGGAAAAAGGTATAAAGTTTTCATCTAATTATATTTCCATTCCATTAATCATATAGTTCCTCTGCTGTTAAATTATATGTTCCCTGGTTGTTTGAGGAATTTGAATAATTGGTTGTGTGTTACATTTGATCAATACTTTGAACTACTGTGATTTTGATAGGTTTGGGCTTTAGGAATATTAAAGAATAGTATAAGGGCCTTTATGCAATTAGTTAGAGAGTTAGTTACCTATGGTGGTTATAAATAGGGAGGATTGCTTAGTGAGGGAGTATCTTTGAATTGTATGAGAATCAGGGCTTGAGAGATCTCAAGAGTCTAGGGAGAGTCCAAGTACCTCGAATCACTTGGCTTTTCGTGTATGTTCATGATAATTTGCTAAATGATAGATCCAGATTCTATCAGATTTATTGTTTGATTCGATACAATAGCCTATACACTTCTATTGAGCATTGCTCATAGTTTCAAATATTTTCTGCAGATTATTTTCACTAATGTTGGGAATCCTCATGCTCTTGGACAGAAGCCATTGACTTTTCCACGCCAGGTTTGTTACTAAAACCACTTTCATTTGCTGGAGTTTGATTATTTTATTGGTTAAATTTCATGTTTAGTCCATGAATTTTCAAATTTGTGTCTAATAAGTCGAGTAACTTGGAAAAGTGTCAACCATCCTGGTGTGGCCTAGTGGTCGAGAGGGCATTGAGGTGCTAAAAGGTTCTTGGTTCAATCCATGGTAGCCACCTACCTTACAGATTTCCTTGACATCCAAATGTTGTAGGGTCATACAATATGTCTTGTGATTTAGTCGAGGTGCGCGCAATCTGATCCAGACAGTCACGAATATCAAAAAAAAAATACTTGGAAAAGTGTCTAATAGGTCCTTGAACTTTTAATTTTGTATGTAATAGATCCCTAAACCTTGAAAGTATTCAATAGTTCTTGAACTTCCAACTTTGCCTTGGCACAGACCAAATAGACAAACCTGAAAGTTCATGGACTCTTTCTTTTTGGATCAAAGTCGACTCGTGCTCCTATCGTCTGCATAAACACTAACTCTTACTAGTTACTTCTATGCCAACAAGAGCGCAACTCAAATAACATAAAGTATATGCTTATGACCAAGATCACGAGTTTGAATTCCTCCACCCCAAATGTTTGAACTAAAAATGCCAACTCTTACCTCTACAGGTTGTTGCTCTCTGCCAAGCTCCCTTCCTGTTAGAAGATCCTAATGTAGGATTAATATTTCCTGCCGATGCTATTGCAAGAGCCAAACATTACCTCTCACTGATTCCAGGAGGCCTAGGTAATCGATTTAACTTGCTTTCACAGGTTAGAGTGTTTCGGGATTTAATCGTCGAACGATCTTCCTGGTGAGAAGGGTTGCCGTGTAATCGTAAAAGGAAGGACAAAGCTTTAGTTAAAATTTTCTTCTCTATATTGTTTTCAAGGAGCTACATTCAGTTGATTGACATCTAATTCTTCCAAAATACTTATAGGTGCTTACAGTGATTCTCGAGGAATTCCTGCAATTAGGAAGGAAGTAGCAGACTTCATACAAAGGCGAGATGGCTATCCAAGGTGATAGCAATGACATTGATATGAATCACAATGAACTTATGTGTGAGAGTTCGGTTCAATGACCTCGAAATGCTAATCGTGTACATTGCTTGCGTGACAGCGATCCAGAACTCATATATCTCACTGATGGCGCTAGTAAGGGTGTAATGCAGATATTGAATACTATTATCCGTGGCGATGGGGATGGGGTATCGATTCTTAACTATTCATAAGCTCATGATTGCTTTTTTGTTGCAGAAAATGTTACTTGAATAGCTTTTTTGCCATTCTCTGCACACTGTCTACATGTTAAAGTTCTGTATTGATGTCTTATCAGATTCTGGTCCCAGTTCCACAATACCCTCTTTACTCGGCTGCGATCGCGTTGTTGGGGGGCTCTCTTGTTCCGTACTACCTAGAAGAGACGGAAAATTGGGGTCTTGATGTTCAAAACCTTCGCCAGTCGGTCGCTCAGGCTCGCTCCAAGGGAGTTAATGTTAGTGCATTTCTCATATATATATATATAGATAGATATATTATAGGAAACTATAAACTTTCATTGATCAATGAATAAGTACCAATCCTATCGAAACATTACATCATATGATACCATTTCTCATATTTGTTGGTGAAAGTGAAATCCTGTATGCAGTTTTTTCATATGAAACGTTTTTTAATCATGTTAAATAATTAGTCAGCCTAGAAATTAAGCTGATGGCATTAGAATAAATTTGATTATACAACTAAAACTCCCCTCACTTGTGGGCTTAGAAATTCGAGAATGTCCATCAAATGAACCTTAATATTAGTTGAGGATGAAACAACTCGGCAGAGATTTGAACCTTCTGCTTTTGATACCATGTTAAAACATGTTAATCATTAATCAATCTTAAAGCTTAAGTTATTGATAAGTTGGAGTAAATTTAATTATATTAACCAACAAAGATGCAATTACGAATAGAAGTTTTCGGTTTTTGAATTTTGAAACTGGTATCTCAAGTCAAATTTTCATTTGTAGCTCATTAAACATTTGTGTGAAAATAATTAAGAGGAATAATTTCTGTATATTATTCATTTAGATGAGGGTTTCTTAAATAGAGAAACCCCCACTATACAAATAAGAAAAATATATTACAATAGGATAATATCCTTTCTCAA
>JBBMEF010071153.1:0-10603 GCA_037832685.1 Sicyos baderoa | reverse complement strand
ATTGTAATCCTTATATAAAGGCATTGCCTCTTATGAATAATATATCGACTCTTTAGTCAAACACACTCGATTACATGAATATCTTTCTTTCAGCTTAGTTTTGTTGATCTTGCGGGGTCGGAGAGAGTGAAGAAGTCGGGTTCTTCTGGTAACCAACTTAAGGAAGCTCAAAGCATAAACAAATCACTTTCAGCACTTGGGGATGTTATCAGTGCTTTGTCCTCTGGAAACCAGCATATACCTTACAGAAATCATAAGCTAACAATGTTGATGAGTGATTCACTCGGTGGTAATGCCAAAACGCTTATGTTTGTCAACGTCTCTCCCGCGGAATCCAACTTGGACGAGACATACAATTCATTAATGTATGCTATCCTTTTCTTTATTACATCTACTTTCAATTTTTTACTCAATTATCTCATACTTCTTGGTTAGTATCTTTTACATTTCAGATTGTCTACAAGCTTGACTGAAGTATGACTTGAGATTTCATATAGAAGTCTATGAATATGGCTATCAAATATAGATAATGAACATTCACTTTGGAAGAAACCTTATTTGTGTAATTATTTTTGCTTTTCAGCTCATACTCTTGGGTTCCTTTTTATACTTTTCTGATTTCAAAGCTATTTAGCCTATAAAAAAGAGGGAGAGAACAAGTATATTTTAGTATTTCTTGCAGTTGGTGAGGATCCCACATTGAAAAAATAGAAAAATCTCACCATTTTTAAGATATTTTTTAGATGAAACTCCGTTTATCTAATACCCTTTATGATCTATATTTAGACGAATTTGTTAAGCGATTGGATACCAGAAGTATATTATTAGCCAATATGGATGGAACATCTTTACACTGAAGTTTCTTTCTATGTATTTGCCTTGTAATTCAGGTATGCATCCCGAGTTCGATCAATCGTTAACGATCCAAGCAAAAATGTATCATCTAAAGAGGTTGCTCGACTGAAAAAACTGGTTGCTTATTGGAAAGAGCAAGCAGGTAGGAGGGGAGATGACGATGACCTGGAAGAAATTCAAGAAGAGCGACATCCTAATGAAAAAGCATTCGTTAGATACTCCATGTAGAGTTTTTCTTAGGTTGCTCAAAATTAAAATTTTCCACTTGCACCAAATGTGTAAGCTTTTGCTTTCTTTCTTGTTTTGAGTTCAACACCAAGCATGTAAACTGTCATTTGTTAGAATTCTCATACCTTATTCTTGTATTGTCTCAGTTGGAAATTGGGAGCCTAGGACTGTAACTAGCTCTTTAGGATAAATTGTATTGTATAGTTCAAGTGGCTTTGAATTGTATATAAGGACAATCATTTAATTATGCTTTTCGTACAACTCGTGAGAATGTGAATGGATAATATTTTTCCCGTTTGTACCACACTATCTTTTCAAAGAACAGCTTTTTTCTATGCAGATTTGTGAATGGACTAAAATGGTATGAGTTAAAATACCATTTTGATCCCTCTATTTCTAGGTTGTTTCATTCTGGTAACTGTGATGCTAAATTTGAAGTTTTATTGCAAACTTAAGTTCTATTAAGACTTGGCTTGAAAATAAATTGGCTGAAGTGTCTATATTCAAAATTAATCTAGGAGAACTAAGAGGTGAATGGTAGTTAAACAACCGAGAAGGGAGAACAGGGATTTAAAGATGAAGAGAGACTCCATACTCATCCAGATGGCCAAATTTATCTCGTAGAAATTGAAATCGAGTGATTGGTAACAGATTGGTAAAGCAGTTAGCAACTTGTTCATGTGAAGGAATGTACCGAATTTCCAACTGACAGGAAGCACTTGGTCACGACTGAAGCGAAATCTAATTCAATGTGTTTAGTGCGGGCTTGAACAATTGGATTCTTAGCAAGAACATCTGCACTAGTTTTGTCACATCATGTGATCGGGGGGGGGGGGGGGATGTAATGATAAAGAACATAGCCATTTATTTTCACAAGAAACTCGGGCAAAGGCCCAATACTCAAATTATGTGCACTCTATCGAGCAACCACTTGTTACTTTTTGGAAGACCATAAAATCATCGTAGAGCCAAGGAAAACACAGAAGGCCTCAACGAACTTTCTGTCGATATGGCATGCTGCACAGTCAGCATCGGAATACCCGATTAGAGTGAAGGAATGAGGAGGTTGAATCGCTAGACCAAATGACATTGTCACTTACAAATAATAAAGGAATCTTTTCATAGCTTGCCAATGATGCCTAGTGAGATTATGAACAAATTGATTGAGTTTGTTGATAGCAAAAGCAATGTCCGAACGAGTCAAAAGTAAGTAATGAAAAGAGCCAAGTGTACTACGATATAGGGATGGGTCACCAATAATGTCAACAGATTCAAAAGCTGAGGAAAAAGAAGAAACTGTAATTGGCGTAGGAGCTGGTTTTAGATTATTCATATGTAAGCAAGTCAGGAAGTCCCGAATATAAGCCTCTTGACACAAAGAAAAGCCGTTCGAGTTTCGATCAACCTAAATTCCCAGGAAAAAGTGGATTGGACCAAGATCTCTAAGAGTAGATCGTATCTTCCTCGTCTTCAATCAACAACTCATCTAAACAAGAACTCTTATCCGTCAGACGAGCAACTCAATCCAGTTCCCGTGTTATTTCAAAACCTTCATTTTTTACAAATAATCTGTTTGTTGACAATGTTCACCCTATGCAAACAAGGGGCAAATCAGGAATATCAAAAAAGAAGGTTTTCATTGTGTTAGTTGATATAATTAAATTTACCCCAACCCATGGTTGATTGGTGAATTAACATAACTCAACATGGTATCCGAGCAGGGAGGTCATAAGTTCAAACCCTTGTCGAGTCATTTCATCCCCAATTATGGCATCATCATCATCACCAATTGGTTGATATAATTAAATTAATCCTAACTCACCAATTTAAGCTTTTGGGTTGATTGGTGATTTAACATATCTTTGAAGTTGCAAAGAAAGAAACAGAGCATGTATTCTTCAAAAAGATTTGATGGAGAAGAAAAAGAAAAAGAAGAAGAAGAAGACAGATGAAGAAGATTATGTGAAGAATGTTGAGAAAGAAACTTATAGATCTGAGGAGATCGCCGGAAAAGATTGTCGACGTCGGAAGTGGAAAGGGATGAAGTACTGGCAGAGAGTTCGATTCAAGCATTCGCGGAAAAGAAAAACGCAAGCGATCAAAAAAGTAAAACAGGATAAGATGCATCGGATTCGTCTAAGGTTGAAGAAAAACAAGCGGCGATCATATCGGCGGCCGGCGAAGAAGAGAGGTCGAGCACAACAAGTACCAGAGAAAGACGTTCGCCATGAGCAGCGATGGAGGCCGAGGAAGAGTGATCGTTTTCAGCCAGAGAAGAGGAAGTGCCGTCGTGCGCGGTGGAGGCCGGTGAAGAAGAGAAGTCGAGCGCAGAAAGTACAGGAGAGGACGATTCGTTGTTCGCGGAGGTCGGAAAATGTGGCTCATTGCTCCAAGCGATCGGAGAAGGTGAGTCATGGTTTTAGGAAGTCGAAGAAGAAACGTCGCCGGAGAAGGAAGAAGAAAGGTGATGAAGCGCGGTCGTGCATTTGAGAAGTTGGCCAGGAAAAGTTCGAAAAAGGAAACGGTTGGGTTTGGCAAAACGGAACGAGTTTTGGCGATTAAAAAAAAAAAAAAAAAAAAAAAAAAAAAAAAGAAGAAAAGAATCGAAAATTAAAAGAAGAAGATGGCGGCTGCTAGGGTTTCAAATTCATGTGGGTGAAAGTTTGCACTTGGGCTTCATGGGCTTATTAATGACAAGGCTGCTATTTTGCTTGAGTTAAGTATTGCAAATAAGGCCTATATTCCAATTGAATTTTGACTTGCAAATAAGGCTTTGGGGCAGATTGTCAAATGGGCTGTTTGGGTTGAGTGGCTGATTGGGCTTGCTACATCAACAACACTGCTGGAATTTTATTTTCTTTTAATTGTGAGCTTTATGTTGTTATTTTGTGGTTCAATTGTTGTATACCCACCTTGAGGACAAGTTGCTTTAAAGGAGAGGGTATTGATAGGTGTTTGGGCCTTAAGAATATTAAAGTATAGTTTGAGGGCATTTATACAAGTAGTTAGAGAGTTAGTTACTTAGGGTGGTTATAAATAGGGAGAGTTGCTTAGTGAGAAGGGATCTTTGAATGGTATGAGAATTAGGGCTTGAGAGATCTCAAGATTCTAGGGAGGGTCCAAGTATCTCGAATCACTTGCCTTATCATGTATGTTAAAGAAGATTACTAATAGATAGATTGAGACTCTATCAGAGGTATTGATTACCAAGAAACGTCCAGTTCAGTAATTAAATGACCAACTATAAGAGTAATTTTGTCCCTTGCAGCCACTTTTAGTTGGGAATTAAGGCAGCTCTCGATGTAAAGAAGATATTCCTTCATAATGAGCTTTAAGAAGAGGTTTATATACAACAACCTCAAGGGTTTGTTGATCCTACACGTCCTACACAATTTTTCTTTTGAATAAGTCTTTATATGGTCTCAAATAAGCTCCAAAAGCTTGGTTTGAGTATTTTACCTCTCACTTACTCACATGTAGCTTTCATGCATCTCTATCTGATCCTTCTTTGTTTATAAGAAGACATAATGCTTCGTTAACTTATATTTTATTGTATATTGATGATATAATACTGATAGAGAATTATTCATCTTTTGTTCTAGCTTAATCACTCAATTGCACTCAGTTTTTGATATGAATGATCTTGGTGCATTAACATATTTTCTTATTTAGAAGTAAAATATAAAGTAGATGGGATTCATGTGAATCAAGCAAAGTACGTGAGTGATTGATAACTCTTAAATAAAACATAAATTATGCATCTAACTTAAACATTGTTTAGAATTAGTCTAGGCAATTGATATTAAATAGAGCTAAAATGCGGACGAAAGAGATAGAATCTATACACATCCACACATACGCATCAAGAAAGACATGGCATTCACAAGTAAAAGAGAGCAATAAAGGCACTAATTAAAGTGTTTTTCGCGCAGGATCGAAAAGCTGAGAGATGTCGATTCCTCAACGTGCTAAAAAAAGCTACTACACTCGGAGAATCACATCACTACGAAAATCAAGGAGAATCAGATAGCGTTGATTTAGGCGATAATAAAGACATTCTAGAACTGTCCAAGCTTGTTGGCCAAGTAAATCGACTCTATATAAGAGAATGAAGAAACCCTAAAAGTGGGTCAGTTGGCTGAGAGTCAATTCACTCCAGAAAGGCAACTGGAAGGTGTTCATGATATCTAATGATAAGAAGTCTGTCACCGACAACAACCGCACCATTACCTTATTGATTTTCCATTTATAATTAGAAGAAGACCATATCATCTAGATATATAGTTAACTCTTTCATAATGTCATTTCATATTTTATATTCCATTGTTGCTTTACTTATGTTTTACTAGATTAGAAGACATTTGGTGGAAATTCGTATGTAGAATGCCTGTTAGGGTTGCAGGTAAGAAGATTTTATTATGTTGTCTACAATTTAGGTATGCGTCGATTAGCTACTTACGTATGCTAGCCACCAATGAACTTGAAAAAGGGAACTGGCAGAAGATCACACATGTTAGGTTAGGTTGATACGAGGTCTCTCGCATTGTTTAAGGAGTTAGGGATAACCTTACTAATGCATGTGTTGACCAAAGTCTAGTATGGAGAGCTGCAGCGAGAGTTGAGTTTGCCATAAATCAATGATTGTGGAAGTAGGCATTAGGAATAGGGAAACATGAAATTTATCTTACCAATATCGTATGATCAACATCATTCACATTCACATTCTCACCAAAGCATATTTACATTAAACATAGTAGGATAATTAAACAACAACCAACCAACCATTGTTTATATTTCTCCATGACTCTTAAGTTATTAATTGGAATTCTAGTCATCAATTCCTGTAGAGAATGATAAAATAAAAGAACAACTAAGGAAATATATAAAATTGGAAAGCATATTAAGAGAATGTCTACAATATTTTGGACTTTAAATGAATATTTACTTTTAAATTAGAAAAATAAATTATTAATCTATAAATATAATAGACAATTATACCCCTAAATTTTATTTTCGTTTTTTTATATATAGTTAATTGATATGAGATTTTTTGTAACAACCAAAGCAAAAGATTTTAATATTTAAATTGGAAAACACAATTCCTAGATCTCATACAAACATGATAATATATATACATATATTATTTTAGAAAATAACAAAAAAAAATCGTTATTAATTTTATTTTCTTAAAATATGAGGTGCATGCATTTAAAAGCGGAAAATTTAACTTTGATAACTAGTTCATAATACCTAGATTCTCCTTAAAAACAAAACAGGAAAAACATCAAACAAAGTACGAAGTTGAAACCTGTCCCTGTTTCCAAGCAACTTGTTCCAACAAATACATTTAAGACATTTCCCTGGCCAGAGACATTTAAAAGAAAAGCAACCATAAATTCATTCAACTCAACAGGTTTAGAGGGAATCCAGACAGTTATATATAAATCACCTAAGGGCTCCCTGCCCGCTACATGCAATGAAAATACTTTAGAACATCCACAACAGTAAAAGTCTAAAACAATATTGATTAAACGGTAAGCCAATCCCATGATCCGCCTCAGCTCCTCCAGTCATCAACGTTGCTGCTCCAAGCTACCTGGTGAAAAACCACAGAGTAAGGGTGAGTAAACGAGTTTACTCAGTAAGAATCCCCAACCGCGGTACATTACAACTTAAAGATCATCTAGCCAGAAATATACAAACAACAGTCCGAATATACTTTAACAATAAGCCAGCAAGCCTGAGAACCAATGGTTCTCAGTCCACTCTCACTAACAAACTGAGAAGAAGCAGTGCACTATTCTCAAGATTCCGAGGGAGCCTCCAGTCAGGGAAACAAGAGTGTACGCACCACCGCATGCTACTCGATCTAGGTAGTTGCTGGGTCTAGGACAGCATACCCTGGTCCAGGTCCACATGCCCTAAAGACTCGGAATGGTGTCACTGAATCATAGGGATGCGAGACCTGGGCATCGAGCTATATCAGGCTTACACTGCGAGTCGGTCCTGCCCAAAGGCTACAGACATGGGCTACACCGACATGATGTGAATCATGCCGGCGAATCGGGGACGGGACAAGCCTCCTCATCCTCCCAGCCGGCGGTGACAACAGTACGTCGTGCCACACTGCCCAAGTACTGCAGACTAGGCTAGGCCATTGCAGGGTTAGCTAAACCATGCTGGCAAACAGGGGTGGAGAGTATGCTCTCGCACGAGCCTGCCAAGGGGCAATGTTCGTTATGCCGCCCTCGCCTATAGATAATTACTCCTAGAAAAATGTTAAGGCTAAGAACGACATACATCACAGTTTAGTTAATCAAACATTCAGATACTCACCCTAGCATGGCACTACGAAGCAATAAGTAACGGGTCATGCTTAGCAGAACAAAAGAGCATGAAGTCAAACATGAGGAATAAATCAGGCACATGTCAGACGGAGTCCAAAGATACATCTTAATCCCTAAGCATAAATTAAACAATCACAAGCATACATCAAGCATCACAATAAGTTATAGGGTCCACACAACCTGGGTAAGAAATCCTTACCTGGTTTGTCGGACTAAAACACACAAAGATTACGACTCAAAAGCTGCAGGAAATTATCCACGAAACACCTAGCAAGATTGATTAAATCAACAAACACATCAATAATCTAAACTCACTAAAACAACCTCTAATCTACAAACGGACAGCAGCTAATCGTTACCCAAGACAGCGAAGAACGAAGGCTCGCTGCTGCTGTGCGGGTCTGCTCGGCGAAGTGCGCTGTTGGAACGCAGACTGCTGCTAGTCTCGGCGGCTGCAACGAAGACCAATGCGCGGAAAAGATTCGCGCGGGCGAAGGCGGACAACGTCGTGCGCCGCGCAAACGTCGAGCTGGGCGCTGGGTCGGCGATGTGGGACAGCTGCTGCGGCACAGACAGAATGGCTGAGTATTTGGCGTGCTGCTGCAGAAGCAAGGTGATGCGGTCGAGGCTGTTGAACGCGGGCAAGGCAGCGCTGCAAGACTGTGCGGACGCTGGCGATCAGGTGCATCGAGGGCTGAAGGTTTGCGGCTGGGCTAAGCGATATGACGCTGGATGATGTAGCAGGCATTCGGCTTGGTTACGTCGCTGGAGTTGCTAGCTATCGGGATGAGGGCGACAGCGTGAGATCGAGCATCAGCAAAATTGAATGAAAAGTAGATGGACAGCAGCAACACAAGAAACAAGCACAAGAACTAGGGATTAATAAAGGAACCCCACACGTTTTTCATGAAGAAGAAGAAGAAGAAACAACGCAATTACCATGGGAGAAGAGCTTACACGGAAACCCGAGCTTGAGAGCAAATGACGACGGCCAAGAGGTTGTGTTGGAAAAGAACAAGAGACCCCTCCAAAAGCCCTAACTCCTTTTTAGCTCAATTAAACAATTAAGTGAACTTAAATCATAAGATCCTTCCTTCCAACCTTGGCAAAGACACTTATTTTTCTCCTTAATTTTCTATTAAACTTCACAACTTCCACTTTGGCGTTTTTGGCTTCACATCCCACAACGGATAATATTTAAATCCTTTTAAAATCTTAATTTACCAAACGGCCTCCTACACTTAAATTCAAACCGAGACTAACCCTACAAACAATGATTTACAGCTATTTAAGCGTAATCCAACTCTAACCAAGGACCTTTTAACGGAAATAACGGTCAAACCAAACTGAACGACGTTCTGAAAATCTGGGCCGTTACATATTCAATCCTCCAGACTCCATATTTTGATATGGACTAGACTAAACAAAAAAAAAAGTGAATAAAGTCGACTCACTTGCGATTCTCTTTGATATTGATTATAATTAAAAAAAAAAAAAAAAAACAAATCAGATGCCACCTCCATGTAGTTGGTGTTAGAGTTAATGTATATTTGTATATTTATATATTTTATGTATTATTAGATTTAGGCCCGTTCGACCCATTGTAATCCTTATATAAAGGCATTGCCTCTTATGAATAAAACACAACGACTATTTAGTCTACCTCTCTCGATTACATGGTATCAGAGCCAAAACCCTAAGAGAGCTAAGTGTAGGGTTTGAGTTTCCTTTTTTCTGGGATAGAGTTTGGGAGTTTCATTTCTAGGGTTTTGTTCGGGACTGCGACAAGAAGCCGTCACCACCGTCGGAGAGTCGCCGGAGCGCTGCCGGAAAAGTCATTGGGTCGGAGCCGGATTTTGAGTCGACCATAGAATTTGAAAGCTCGGTCCCCGGTCTGCACATTGGTGAAAGTTTCGTCTCAATCTGATCAATAACGAAGCCGCAATCACCGCCGCCTCCGATCAAATCTGTCAAGTTTGTTTTCAATTTCGGGTTTTGTAGCGACTCAGATTTGCCATTTTTCGATTCTGTGGATTTTTCAAAATCTGTGTTTTGTGGCCGTTCTGAATTTATTGATTATTTGCAGCTCTTATTTGGTTTATGTGAGTATTTTGTAATTCTAATATATTTGGTTGAGTACAAATGGCTGAAACAAAGCAAACGAGGGTGATTTCACATTCAATGGAAATCACAAAACGTAAGTTGAATGGAACGAATTATCTTGATTGGAGTTGGACGATTCACAATCATTTATTGAGTAACGAACTAGAAGGACACATGGAAGATGAGGAACCACCTAAAGACGAGGTTGAGAAAAAGAAGTGAGATCGTGTTGATGCGCGTTTGTATAATCAAATTACAAACTCGATAAACGATGAAATTATTGATCTTGTTAGTCACTGCACTACGGTGAAGGAATTAATGACTTATGTGGAGTTTTTGTACTCGGGGAAGGAGCAAGTTACGAGAACATATGACTTCTGCTCGGCTTATTTTCATGCTGATCGAAATGGCGAGTCATTAATGTCCTATTACACGAAGCATAAACGAAATGTTGTGGAGTTAAATTCTCTCATGCCTTTCAGTGTTGATATCGTAGTGCAACAAACTCAGCGGGAAAAGATGGGAGTCACCAGCTTCCTATGGGGTATTGGCCTAGAATATGAGAATGCAATGTCTCAAATCTTGTAAGGAACAAAACTACCATCTCTGGATGATGTTTTTCACCGTCTGCAACGAACAGAGGTGAATATGATTGAACAGTCAAATAGTGCCTTGCTTGGAAGGGGTGACTTCCGCGGTGGGAGAAATGTGAATTCTACAGTACCGAAGTCAGGATCCTGGTAGTGACAACCGTCATCCGGAAACTCGAGGAGAGATTATATGCTAGTATTGTCAGAAACCTGGTCATCTAAAGACGGATTGCAGGAAGCTGCAATATCAGAATCAGAAGCTCTTGAAAGCCCATCTTGTGTCTAATGAGAAAGTATCTAGTGATGATTTTGCTAAGCTCCGGGTCTCTTCGATTTCATTGCAGCCATCGACCTCAGAATCTCTGCCTGCTGCAAACCTAGCTAAAATAGGTAACAATCACTGTAAAGACCCGACCTCCTAGAGGTCCTAAACCTAGATCTTTACTAACTATGCATGAAATGAAAACTTTTAAACTGCTC
>JBBMEF010071142.1:0-10603 GCA_037832685.1 Sicyos baderoa | reverse complement strand
GTGGGGTAGGGATCTTTTCCAAAAAGGCTATCGTTGGAAGATGGGGAATGATAGACGTATTTCCATTGGGGTAGACCATTGGTTGAATAGAGAGGGGAATCCTTACACTCACGGTGTTTGTCCTGAGTGGAAGGATTTTTTGGTTAAAGACCTTCTTAATGACGACAATAATTGGAACAAAGATTTGATTAATAATATTTTTTGCCCAGCTGACGCAGAGATCATCATTAATACTCCTTTGAGTATTAATAGTTCGGACGATGAAATTATTTGGAACTAGGATTCGAGGGGTTTATTTTCTGTTAAAAGTGCTTATCATTTGGCGCTTAACCTGGCCAATTTGGATATGTGTGCGGGTTCTAATGATAAGACCACGGCAAAGGCGTGGAAGTTTTTTTGGAAGTTTAATATGTCCCCCAAAATCCGAATGGGAGCTTGGATGGTTCTTTCCGATGTTATTCCGTCTAATAGCAATATTAATTACAGAGGGATTAACTCCGATGTTGTCTGTACTTTGTGCGGGCGCTATGGCGAGACCAATATTCATTTGCTCAAAAATTGTAAATTTGCTATTCGAGCTTGGAATTATTTCTTCCCTGAATTTAATGATTTTGAGTTTTGCTTCAGGAATGCGGAAAATGGCGTGGACTTTTGGGATGACATTTCTTCTAAAATTTCTATTGAGAATCATTTTAAAGCAATTATTGTCATTTGGGGGTTATGGCACTTCAGAAATTTAGTTTATCATGACAAAACTAATCTGGAGTTCTATATCCTTCGGGATCTGATTTTAAAGGCGATTAATTCTCATTTATGTTTGGTTGCAGGTGATCCTATTGGTAAAAAGGCTATTCGTGATAGGGGCGCGGATCATTGGAGTGCTCCTCCGCAGGGTTGTTGGAAGCTTAACGTGGATGCTTCTTTGAATCATGGGATCGGCGGAATCGGATGGCTTGTTCGTGATTGGAAAGGAAGACCCAAGCTCATGGAGTCTCGCTCGGGGTTTAGCAATCTTTCTGTCAAGATTCTGGAGGGTTTAGCTTTGAGAGAAGGCTTGAAGCATATTGAGGAACTCGAGCTTCGATGGTTGCCCCCTATTTTGATTGAGTCCGACTCTGCTGATGTTTTGAAGTCCATTTATGGTGGTTGTCATGATCTTTCGGAATTTAGCAACATTATTGGTGATATAAGATTGTTGATTTCCTCTCTTGAGATTGTTAATATCTCTCATTGTAATAGGTCTAGCAATTCTGTGGCTGATTCTTTAGCCAAGCAAACTTTGCCTTTGAGGCTGTGTTGGGTTTCATGTACCTCTTCTGTGGAGGATTGTGAGGATTTTTGGAGGGGGAATCTCCCCCTGATCTTGGCTCCCTTGTGGAGTTGGATATTTTTCGGTCTTCGGTGACCTCTTAATGTGATTGGCTTCTTGTTTCAAAAAAAAAAAAAAAACTCGCCAAAAAGTCGAACGCGATTTATCTCTCTATAAATAGCAACTTCCACCCCTCCATTTCACTAAAAAAGTGGCCAAGCGTTTCACACACTTTTCCCCCCTTTTCTCTTTTCACTTTCCGATTCCCCTTTTCCTCCCTTCGCCCAATGTCCGCCGCAAAACCCCCTCCGGCCGCCGCAGAAGAAACACAGAGCCGCCGGAAAAGAATGTGGCTCGCCGGCGTATGGGAAGAGAAAGAGCAAGAGCTCGGGCGGCAACAAGCGCCGGGAACTTGCTCCTTCTGTCAAGGCAAAGTGCATGCCATTGACGTCGAGAGGCGATGGAAGCTCTGCTGCCTCTCTCTCTGCCGCAAGATCAAGCGGAACTATCTCTGTACTCTCTGTTCTCGCCGCCTCGAACTGTGCCATTGGTAGCTCCGTTGCCTTCTTCACAAAATTAGGTTTCCATTTTCTTCAATCCGATCTCGATTCGTTTCGATTCATTCCGATTCGTCGTTCTGATCTCAACTGATGATCGTAATCCGTGTTTGATTTGAGTTTTGGTGAACCGGATTATGATCGGGACTTGAATCTGACAAAATTAGCTTTCGATTTCCTTCAATCCGATCTCGATTCGTTTTGATTCGTCGTTCTGATTTCAAGCGATGATCGTAATTCGTGTTTGATTAGAGTTTTGGTGAAACGGATTAAGATCGGGATTTGGATCTGACTCGATTTTGATGAATCTGATCTTCTTTTTGTTTTGTTTTTGCTTTTTTTGTACAGTGATTTTGAAATACTGTAGAATGAAGAAGACTTCTCTTCTCTCTTCGCCCTTTTCCTAGGATTTTCCCACCTTTTTATTTCCTTTAATTATGTTATTTGAATCTTGATTTTCGTTTTATGTTTTGAATTGGGTGTTGGAATGTTTTAGAATATGCTTGTTTTTTTTTAATCTTATTTTATGTGGAATGGAATAAATACAAATTAAGAAAATGTGTCATCTATTTCAACTCTACCTCATGATCAGTTTGAGCTCATAAATTGGTATATAACTTTCGTATAGCAATTGTGCCTTTTATGTAAAATTTGTTGGTTCCCTTCTCCCAATTTATACTAAAAAAATGTAATAACCAAATGACATTCGAGTTAATCGAGGGTTAATGACGCAGTTGACTATTTTAATTGATGTTAATTTATTTGTTTGATGTGTTTGAAGTTTAATCTAAACAATTGTGTCGGATGAGAATATGAAAAAAAAAAAAAAAAAACATCACTAGAGAAAAGGATTATTTATAGGATAAATTAAGTTTGGTTCATATGATATTTAAAGAAATTTAAAATATCCACTCCTTGTAGTTTTAAAAACTAGAATTTAGTTTTTATGGTTAGAAAAAAATTAGAATTTAACCTCTTGAATAATAAATCTCTATGCATTTAAAATATCCAATCCTTGTAGTTTTAAAAACTAGATAAAATCTAGAATTATAGAGACTAAATTGTGAGTTAAGTCAAGTGGTTGAACAAAAAAATCACATATGCATGAACAATAAATCTCTATGCATTTAATTAAATGAACAAGTCTATATTTTATCAAATCATATAGATTAAATTCTAACTTTTAAATATAGACATTAAATTCTAACTTTTTTTTCAATAAAATTTAGTTTTTTAAATATATATATATATATATATTTGAAATCATCGTAAAATAAATAATTAATAAACGTGTGGAAAAAATTTCTCAAAAAAATAAATTCTAACGTGTGGTAAAGTTTCTCAAAAAAATAAAAAATAAACGTGTGGAAAATGAAAACTAGTTATAAAAAGTAGATAAGAGGAGTTATGGGGAGAAGACAATTAGTTAAGAAAGAAATAATTATGAAGACATAAATTATTAAATTTATGATGGGGTTAGTTTGAATTATAACTTCAATAATATGTTTGTATGTGTTGTTTTTAAGAGAAAATCTTTCCATAACTTCAATAATTTAACATTTTCTTATCCAATTATATCCATAATGAAATATTAATTTCTACAAAATATGTATAACTAAAGATTTAAACCATCTTCGACAAAAAAAAATAAACAGTGAGGTTGAAATCCTATTTTTTGGGTTTTCTTATGAATAAATAATATATAATTAAGAAAAATTGAAAGAAAAATGATAAATTTATTGACGACAAATAGTCATAATGGATGTTGTAGCTAAAATTGTTGTCATTGTAAAGTATGATTTCACGGTGTGTTGGTTGTTCGGTAGTATTTAAATCACTTCACATTTATGTTTTTATTTCAAAATTTCCATCACTTCTTCAATTCTTGCTCTTCATCATTATCTTTTTTTTAGTGGAATCCTATATGCCAACCCCAACCAAATTCTCGATTATTATTGAGAAGAAAAAAAACAACAAAGGAATTTATATGGTAAATACATCAATATCATTGAAGATTATCGGTTGTACTAATTGAAGACGGTATGTGAAGACATAACTCAAGACGGTTTGCGAAGACATAACTCAGAGATAAATAAGAAGTAATGGTTTTCCTTCCTACAAAAATATTAGATTGGAGAAAAGAAACAAAAAGTTTGAAGAGGGAAATTTTAAATAAATGAAGGTTGGGAGTAAAAAAATTAAGAGAATTAAAACTTACCTAGGAATAGATAGTATAAGTATTTCTTAAATATAAATCAATATAGATTGATTCAATTGGTCACAGAGTCATGTGGTGCATAAGATGATGAGTTCAATCCATGGTGACCATCTATCTTGAAATCTATGGTGAACGAGAGCTAACAAAAAAAAAAAAAAAGTATTTCTCAAAAATAAATACAAAGATATTTAGAAAAATAAAGGACATGGTTGGCTTTCAGAGGATGGGTTGGGTTGGGTTGAGTTGTGATGAGAAAGGGAAGATAAGTGAAATAAGTTTATGTTTGGGGGAAAGGAAAGAAAACATAAAGTTATATTTGATGCGATGGAAAGAGAATGAATGAAGTTTTTATTTAAATAAAAAAATAAATATTTAATAATTTTTTAATAATAAAGTTATGTTTGATGGGATGGAGAGTGAATTGTTGGAATTTTTATTTAAATAAAAAAATAAATATCGAGTAGTTTTTTAATATTTTAATATTTAAATAAAAATGTGGGGCCCACGCATGAAGTTGGGCAGGAGTTGGATGGACTTATGGAAGTCCATGGGGGCAAACATGGAATAGAAGCCGAGTCAAGCCAACTCCTCCGTTTGTCCATGGGGCAAACATGCCCAAAGAAAAGTTCTAGCACGATTTTTTTTAGAGAGATTTTTTTTTTTTTTTTTTTTTGAGAAATTTGAGAAAGAGATTCTCGACCATGAGGAGAAGCGCACACTTAGGCTATTGCTCTAGTTCGCTATCACTTTAATATTGTCAATTTAGCTAGGTATCGCTATCACTTTAATATCCAATGTATTTTTCAAAAAAAAAAAAAATTGTGAAGTAAACCATCATTCGAATTTAAAGTGAAAATAATGACTACCCGAAAGAACAATAATTTATTATGTATCGTGGAAATGAAGAAAATAGTTATTCCGAAAACTAAAAACATATTAATTTTCTTAGTACAAATGGGAGGGAGGGGGACGAAAGCTAAATACTAATTTTAAAACTCAAACTTGTGACAGTAAAATATAAATAATTAACACTAAATAAGATAGCTAACTACGCCACTAACCCAAAGAACATATTAGTTTATTCAACTTAAAAGAACGTATTTATCACATAAAAAAACTCGAAACCGAACTAAAGAAAAGCATAAAAAGAAACCGAAAGCGTCAGTGGGGCAGTAGTTTCATATTACGTTATAAAGTCGTATTATAATCCTCTCTCCAATTTATACTCAAGAAAAAAAGAAAAAAGCATAAAAAGAAATGAAAGGAACATATTACAGTATAAAGTGATTGGATGATTATTCAAGAGAAGAGTCAGTTTTATGAACGGATCTGGAGAAGGCCAGAACGTCGGAGGCACCGCGAGGCTCCGACCCACCGCCGTCGCTGCCGCCAACGATTGCTTCACGAATCAACTGCTTTGTCGCCGGATCCATCGATTCAGAATTGGATTTGCATTTGGATTTTGATTGTTCTTGATGTTGTTCTTGTTGTTGAAGCTGGTTTTGCTTTTCGCGATTTGCCTCCATTTCTTTTCTTCACCTTTCACCGCCTCTTAGATTCCCTTTCTTAAACACCAAATTTTGGGGACACGTGTCCGCCGAATGACAGCCCACGTCATCGAGAGCGGTTGCGAGCACGCCACGTTCTCATTATATTTTGGAGAAATTAATTAAACGTTTTTATTCTATCACCATTTTAGTTAATTTTGTTACTTAAATGTGATTATTATTGAAATGTAAATAGTAAATGTTAGTTTTTTTTTTTTTTTGATGTTGTCCCCGGTCACTAGTGCGTCTCGAACTTGAAACCTTGAAGGGAGCATACCTCTAAAGTCCAAATAGTCATTCACTGTGTAGTAAATGTTAGTTCAATAATTATTTGGTTTTTTGTTTTTTATTTTTTAAATTTAAGTTTATTCGAATTTTCTATCATGTATTCTACCTCTCATATAACGCATTAATCTTTTCTTAAAGAAAGTAACAGGATGCTAATCATCTTTTTAAAATAAAATAAACTTTTGGAAGCTACTTTTTTTTTCTTTTCAAATTTTAATTTAATTTCTACATATATATGTAAGGTGTAGATATCTATGTAACAAAAAAATATATGATAAAGTAGTTGTTTGCAGATTTAAATTTCAAAAGCCAAAAACAAAAAACAAAAAAAATCAAATGATTATGCTGGCAAAATTATTCAATTGTAAAAAAAAAAAAAAAAAAAAATGAAACAAAAATTAAAGACTAAAAGAGTATTGTTCCCCAAAAATTATATTGTCATTCAAATTTCAATATATAATATCATTCATGTTGATGTTGAAGATATATGTCAATATATTTTTTTAATTCAATTGATGTGTTTTCACTATTTCTATTTAACTAACTAGTGTTTTAATCTCTGCTTACACTAATCCTATTAGGCCTTTAAAAAAGATATTGGATTCTGTGATTTTTTTATAATAATATTTGTAAGGGAAGAAATATGTTCAAAATAGTAAATAGAAGAAGAAAAAATCTTAATTAATTGGGAAAGTGAAATAAGAAAAAGTAGGCACTACAAAATAAACATCAATTCAGCTAAGTTCGATTTTATTTAGTTTCAGTAAAATTAATAATAGACCATATCAGAATTTAAAATTGGATAATAACCATAAGTTTCTTTTTTTTTTTGAATATCCAAACTCACAAATATCTCAGCTATTTTTTTTAGTACAATATTTTGAATGTCAAAAAAAAAATATCATAAATAAGGGACTAATCATTTCATTCCAAAAAACCATCTTTAATTATAATAATGACTTTATATTATATCTTGGACTCGTTTCATTCCAAAACACAATCTTTTTTATATATCCATGACAAATTAAGCCAGCTCATACATCAACTATTGTATAAGATAATCCATTTCTACAACATTTGTTTCATTAGAATGTAAAACCTAAGATTCATTTAAATGTTTAAAAAAAAAAAAAAAAAATCTTAAATAGATGACAACCAAAATTGAGAACATTTTTTAAAACAAGTTCACACAATTAAGAATCAAAGCAAACATAGGAAAAATAAGAAAATGAAATGCCTACATGTGATATCTGGAAGTTAATGTGACATTAAGGTCCTTTTTAAAAAATGGATAAATCAGCATTAAAATGCAAATCCACAAGTTGATATAGATGGCAAAAATGCATTTGCAACATTCCAAACTTAAATCAAGAAGATGAAAGTCCTGAACTTGAATTTAAAAGGGTAACATTAAATTTATAGAAGATCCTCTAATTAATATAACAAAAAATTAATCCTCTCTCGAAGATAAAAATCTCGAGAGATTAAAGTACACCAAGGAAACAGCAAAAAAATCTGATTCAAAGAACAATAGTTCAAATGAAAATCTACTAGAAGAATTTTACCAGTGCCCAGCAGCTACTTGGAGAAACCAAAACAAAAGGTATGTTAATTCATCCTTCTAATGAGCTCGTTGATGAAGTTTTCGCGGTTTCCGGCGTCACCTCCTTCAACATAGTGATTTCTTTTCTTCTTCAAACCACCGAGGGGAGCTTTCAGTTTGAAGGGCCAGAGGAAATTGTTTGCCTCCTTGAAATGAGGTCCTACTGTCATGATCTCATGGATAAGATCTTCGGCACAGATAATTCCGAATTTGCCAAGAGCCTGAAACAAACACCCAACAGAAGTTAGAAAAGATGGAAAAATAAATACTTCTATAGAACATACTATTGGTTTCAAGCTACAAACCTGCTCGATGATAGAGTTGTCGGTCAAAGCTGTTCTTCGCTTGTTGAGTTTTCCATAGCCTCTCTTGTAAATCAGTTCTTTAACACTCTTCAAATTGGGATAGCTAGGAGTATCATAAAAATAAGATGAGTTCATTCTGATCTCTAGTCAATAACAAAAAATAAGGCAAAATAATGTTGCCTTATGACATAAATGCCAAAACTAAGCATACCCATATGTGACATAAGGCTCTACTCTGTGCAACATGTTCAATGTTGCCTTGTTCACTTTCAAAAAGACGCCATTGAAAATCTGCACGGTTGGTTATCAAGGAATTTAAGTACAAAGCAAAATAGATGCAAGAATACATAACAGGGTATGTTTAAACCAAGATAAAAATCACAATGAAAATCTATGTGAATGTTCAAACGATTCGTTATCTTGAGCTATCTAAGTATCAGCAGCAGAAATATGCACACCATTAAGCAAAGCAACATCTCAAGCAGAACACTGACAAATCTAAGAGAACAAATGAAACAAAGACTACAAAAATAATGAGGCAGCACTAAATTATTCACCATCAAACATTTAGAAACAAACATTTACATAGAATACCAAAATCGATGCTTGGGTGACAGAAGTATGCAGGAATGAAACAAGTATGATATGAAAGAACAAAAAGTAAAAAAACTCTTATAATTCTTTCATATTCATATTCCCTTTAAATTAATTTGCATAACTCATAAACTATCCAAGACCTTAACCAGGAAAAGGAGTTAGGGTGAAAACGGTACATATAAAAAAAAGAAAAGTAACAATAGGTAGCAAAAAAATAATGTTGAAATCCCTTTGAACTAAGGAGGTTAATTATGATTAGATTATTGTATTGGACATTAATGTAAAAAAAAAATTGAAACAAGGGTAACCACACCCGCCTCTAAACCAGGCACCGGGAGACATCAAAGAAATGGAAACACCTGGGACCTTGAGGGGGAGCACACCTTCAAAGCCCAAGTCTTCACCCAACTGCGCCACCATTGGGGACCTTAATATAATTGGGATCAAATGATGTATTTAGTGTCTTATGATAGAGTATAAAATTCCCTTAAACCCCCAATCCCTTTTCATTCCCTAACATATTGTATTCTATAATGATGGTTCATGATTATTTCTTAGCAGGAAGTCTCCACTTACAATAAGATCTAATTTAAACAAAATAAAAACATTAATACTAAAAATCAACCAAATAAGTAATTACCTGTCTCAAACGCAAAAGCTGAAGAATCTTCTTAGTCTTAGGGTCAATAGCATTGATACTGAAAATCAAAAACGAAAATCAGCAAAAAACACAAAAACGATTCAACCAAAAAATCAAACAGAAACGATTTCGAACTCACCCTCGGATCCTGACAATGAACAGAAGTTTAGCCTCGGGATCGACGTAGAATCCTCCCTTGAGTTTAGCCTCGCGTTTCAGGCGAATCAACTCCTTCTGCTGGTTATCGTACTCCGCCGCATAGAGCTTAGCCCTGTTGTAGATCAACTTCCGGTTCTCGGCGTTCTTCGTCTTCGCCGCCGCTAGATCTTTCTTCTCCGCCAGAGCCCATTCCTCGTTTCTCTTCCGCTTCTTCAACACCGACTCTGGAACCACCGCCACTGCCTTGATTCCTTCACCACTCATCTCTGAAGAACGGTGCAGATCGGCGAACGAGATGAACGGCGGCGGAGAAATTTGGAGCAGCTGAAATGGGCTAGGGCTTCTTTCAGTGTTCAATTTATAGGACTTGTACGGTTCGGTTCGGTTGAACCGATCCAGAATTATGTAAACCCCACAAACTGAACCATTCAGCCCTAGCTTTTGAAAGTTGAGAGTACTTGCACTAAAAAAATCTGTAAAATTATAAAAGTCAGGCTGTAATTAATTAAAATTGATTGTTAAAAATAAATTATAAATTTAGTTTTTAAAGTTTTTTTTTTTATATATAAATACTTTGATTAAAGTTTAAATTTAGATTATAGAGTTGAAAAAAAGTAGTATTTGATTTTGATTTTTTTTTATTCAACAATATTTTTTATTTTTTTGGAAATTGATAATTTGGAATTTTGTTTTCGTCTCATTATATCGAGGGTGATCATGCTTGAAATACAGATACGTGAGTGCCTACATATTATTGTCTCATGAGAGTCTCTAATGTGGAACTACAAGAAAAACATACATTCAAAATTCAAGTTTCCGATCACCTTTTTGAAAGCTTATTCAACAACAATTTTAAGTAGGGGTATTTAAATTTGGTTGTTAGTTAGTACAATGTATCTATACAGTTATGCTCTTGATGACTTATGCTTTGAAATTTAGTTGGTGCAGTTTAAAATTTAGAATATAATTTATATTATTTGATTAACTCTAGAAAATAGCATGTGTTGCTCCAAAAACTTTTTTTTTTTGGATTTGGCAAAAATAAACATTTTAATTCGACAATATAACAAATATCCCATTTTATAATCATTTGGTTTTTGAAATTTAAGCTTATTTTGCTCAAATTTCCTCTATAAATTCAACTTTTCTAAAATGTATAAAACTTTTTTTTTGGATTGGGCAAAAATAAAATATGTTCCATCTATCTTAATGATTAAATCTTAAAATTTGATATTTTACTCAAATATTATGAAAAAAAATGTTCAATCTACTCATTTTTGCAAAGATGTGTAGATTTTAGTCTCTAAGTAGCAGCCAAAAATTTGTATCCATTTTTCATGATATTATGCATGGATCAGATATATCATGGCGAATTCTTCA
>JBBMEF010071121.1:0-10606 GCA_037832685.1 Sicyos baderoa | reverse complement strand
GGGTTGCTAGCAATGTGAAGAGTGGCTTGGTTGTCACAAAAAAGTTGGGCAGGCAGAGCTGGTATTTGTAGTTCAAGGAGAAGAGACCGAAGCCATGTGAGCTCGCAAGCAGCTAAAGCAAGAGCTCGATACTCTGCTTCAGCAGAGGAGCGTGAGGTGACAGTTTGCTTCTTTGATTTCCAGGATATGAGAGAATTGCCCAGGAATACGCAATAACCACTGGTAGAACGTCGCGTGTCCAGGCATGACGCCCAATCAGAATCTGAAAAAGCTTTTAGTTGGTAATTGTGGGTTGGCTCAATGAGAATGCCTTGACCAGGAGCAGCTTTGAGATAGCGTATAAGATGATAAACAGCAGCTAGATGTTCTTTATTCAGTCGAGAAACAAATTGACTTAGGCGATTCACAGCATATGTGATATCAGGCCTTGAAATAGTCAGATAAAGGAGTTTGCCAACAAGCTTTCTATATATGGAATCGTTAGGAAGCAAATCATGTTCTGAATGTCGAAGTTTGGAGACATAGTTCATAGGAGTGCTTTCTGGTTTACATGCAATTAAACCAGCATCTTCAATTAGATGAAGTGCATAATTTCGTTGAGAGAGATATATTCCTCGTGGAGATCGAGAGAGTTCAAGCCCAAGAAAATACTTCAGAGGTCCTAGATCCTTGAGTTTAAAACGATCATGAAGGACCTTTTTTTAAGGAGTCAATGAGAGAGATACTAGCCCCGGTAAGGATTATGTCGTCTACATAGACGAGTAGAGCGACAAAACTGCTTCCAGTGCCTTTGGTGAAGAGGGAATAGTCTGCTTTGGACTGTATAAATCCAAGAGACAAAAGAGTGTCAGAGAATTTGGCAAACCATTGCCTTGATGCTTGTTTTAAGCCATAAAGGGACTTGTTGAGGCGACAAACAAGTTTGCCTTCGGTTTTGGAGCTAAGTTGAGGTGGTTGATATCCTAATGGAAGATCCATATATACC
Source organism: Sicyos baderoa (assembly GCA_037832685.1). Lineage (NCBI taxonomy): Eukaryota > Viridiplantae > Streptophyta > Magnoliopsida > Cucurbitales > Cucurbitaceae > Sicyos > Sicyos baderoa. The sequence continues at coordinate 9,621 of JBBMEF010071121.1, read as the reverse complement.
TCTTCAGTTAGATCTTCGTGAAGGAAGACATTGTTGACATCAAGATGAATTAAAGGCCATTGTGATGATACAGCCATGGTGAGAAGGACTCGAGCTGTGACCATTTTGGCAACAGGGGAAAAAGTCTCAGTAAAATCCAATCCTTCTTGTTGTGTAAAACCTTTGGCAACTAAGCGTGCTTTGTAACGCTCAATAGAACCATCTGCACGATGTTTTACTTTATAAACCCATTTGCATCCAATGGTATGTTTATGAGAGGGAAGATGAACAATAGACCATGTATTGTTTGTTTCCAAGGCTTCCAACTCTTGAGCCATTGCTGATCTCCAATGTGAATGTGGAACGGCCTCATGATAAAATTGAGGTTCAGAATGAGTAGATATATTCAGTAAGAAGGTTTTGTGCTGTGGAGACAAGTTATTATAAGAGAGATAGGCCTGGGGAGGATATCGGACAACAGTAGAGGTAGAAGTTTGTGTATTGGTTAGAAGGCTACAATGATAGTTTTGGAGATATGAGGGAGGTTTGGATGGTCTGGTTGATCGTCTGGGATGATCAAAATTTGTGGGAGAAACAACTGGATGTTCTGTTTCAGTTGGTAAGTCATTAATTGGGGCAATTATTGATGTGGAAACATCATTTGTAGTGATGATTAGAGGATGTTCATCAAGAGTAGATGAGGATGTAGGTAATTCGTCATGAGATAAAGACGATTGATGCAGCTGGTTTGGAGACACAACTTCGGTGAAGGGAGCTGGATTGATATGGACGGAGGTCTCGGGAATAGAAGGATCATGTAAAGGATTGGAGAGTTCAAAAGACTTAGGTAAAACTAAATCAGAGAAATAGTCTGGTTGTGGTGAATGAATGCCTTTATAGGGAAAGGAATTCTCGTGAAAAACCACATCTCTTGAGATAAAGAATGTGCGTTTCTCAATATCAAAGAGTTTATAGGCTTTCATTCCCATTGGATATCCAACAAAAACAGCAGGTGTAGCTCTTGGACTGAATTTAGAGCGACCATGAGACAAAGTTGAAGCATAACAAAGACATCCGAACACTCGTAAAGCAGAGTAGTCAACCGGACATCCATGTAGTAAGGCATAGGGAGAAGACCATTTTAATAAAGGTGAAGGAGTTCGATTGATCAGATATGCTGCAGTCAAGATACATTCTGACCAAAGGAGTAAGGGGACATGAGACTGAAATAGAAGAGCTCGGGCAACATTCAAGAGATGTTGATGTTTGCGTTCAACAACAGAGTTTTGTTGGGGTCGAGCAATACAAGAGTAGTGGTGTATAACACCCTTTTCAGCAAAAAATTTGGTGAATGCTAACTCAGGAGCATTATCAGATCGAAAGACCTTAATGGTTTTGTTGAATTGGATGGACACAAGTTGGAAAAATTGTGGGATTATGCTAATAACATCGGACTTTTGATGAAGCATGAAAACCCAAGTATAACGAGTACAATCATCCACTATAGTCAAAAAATATTTATGTCCATTCAATGAGGTAGTAGAGAATGGTCCCCAAATGTCAGCATGAATGATGTCAAAAGCATTATCAGAAAGCATATTATTGGATTGAAAAGATAACTGTTTTTGCTTGGCAAGAGGACAAATGTTGCAATCAGAAATTAAAGCAGAATCAAGACTATCAATATGTAAGCAAGTTTTCAAGGCATTAAGGCGAGATAAGGAAGGATGGCCTAGCCTGGCATGCCATAGGGCAGTAGATGAATGTTTGGCAGTAGCTGTAATTGAGAGACTAAGAGCTGGTGCTTCAGAATTGAAGATGTATAACCCCTCGTGTCGATTACCCTTGCCAATCACTCTCGAAGTGAACTTGTCCTGGATACAACAAGAATCAGTAAGGAAGTTCACAGAGACAGAGCTATCTGTGGTGAGAGCACTAACTGAAATCAAGTTGTATTTGAACTCAGGGACATAAAGAACATGATGAAGATGTAATGGTCCCGGTAAAATAACAGTACCCACATATTTGACCATGATACGTGTACTGGTAGGCAAAACTACAGTGGTGTGTATAGGAGTCAAAGTCTTGAAAGAGGATCGATTGTAACAAACATGTGTGGACGCACCCGAGTCAATGATCCAGCAAGAAGGAGAATATATGGATACTCGGGGGAAGGTTAAAGCATACCAACAAGTACCTGCTAAATACGAAGTCGTAGGCTCGGAGTCGTTTTTGACATTGTTGAGAGTAGTCTGAATCTTAGCAAGAAGCTGATGACATTGGGCCAAAGCATTGGCAGGAGCAGTTCCATCAGAGTTCAAGGATTCAGGTGCGGCTAATAAGTGTGTAGAAGGTGTAACACCATTGGATCGTTGGCCTCCTCGTGAGCGGAGTCCCGGTGGATATCCATGGAGCTTGTAACATTTATCAACAGTATGACCAAAGAAATTGCAGTGAGTACACTGAGGTCGATCTTTGCGTTTAGGCTGAGAATTCGCCAATGATGAGGAATTGCTCACTGCGAGAGTAACAGCGGGCAAAGAATTGAGGATAGGCAGAGATTTATGTTGCTCTTCTTGAGAGATTAGAGAAAATGCAACATTCATTGTAGGTAATGGATCCATAAGAAGAATCTGTGATCGAGCATGACCGAATGACTCATTCAACCCCATGAGAAAACACATCAAATATTCTTGCTGGAAGAATTTGTCAAAATCTTTGTGGTCACCGCAAGCACAGTCACAAGAAGGTAGAAAAGATGCGTATTCATCCCACAGTGTCTTCAATCTTGAGAAGTACAAAGTGACGGACTGAGAATCTTGTGAGATGTTAGCCAATCCGCGTTTCAACTGGAATATTCGTGGTCCATTCTTGCGAATGTTGTTGCTACGGATCCAGGAAGGGAGAAGAGTACCAGTAGGTTTCTTGATAGAGCCGTCGACGAAACCAGTCTTGTTTCGAATAGAAAGGGCAAGCAACATAGATCGTCGCCATGAGACATAGTTCTCGTCAGTGAGAAGATCTGAAACGAGAAGTAGAGTAGAGGTATCGTTGTTGGTGAGAGCATAAGGATTCTGATGTACTTCAGGCGGTAAGGAATCCGTGGAGGAAGTCGGAATAGTCGCCGGAGTAGGAATCGAAGTATCATTGATGGAAGAAGGAGCAGTATCCATGGGGATTGAAGAAGCTTCCATGGGAGACACAGAGAGTCGGGCGAGAAGAAAAAGAAAAGAAAAATGAAAGAAAAAAAAAAGGGGAAAAAAAAAAGGCGCGTGGAAGTCAATTAGTCGTCTGATACCATATTGAAGATTAAAGTGGGGGATAAAATGATACTCAATTTTATTAATCTCCCAAAGATGTATTTATAGAACAAATACATCAGAAATGATGGATAAATAAGTTTGTTACAAAGAGAGCAACTTGTAACTAAATAACAGTTTCATCAAGCTAATTCATAACTAATCCTTATGAGCTAATTATCTTTAATATTATTATTATTATTATTATTTTAATTTGTTTATTTGCATAAAATTTAAAATTTTATAAGAATAATATCATTGCTCTTAAGGATCTCACATCGAAAAAAATGGAGACCGATCAGAATAATATACAAGAGAAATGAGTTAGTATCCTCGATCTTGTTCGATGATCATATTGTTTTTAGATTTTAATTTTTTAAATTTAAGCATACAACAATTACTTTATAATATATTTTTCGTAATTGCATGTCTTTATCTTAGTATAATTTTAGAAATCAAACAAAAATTCAAAAGAATAAAAAAAAGTAGTTTCAAAAAGTTTATTTTTGTTTTTGAAATTTGGGTAGCATTTACCTAGGAGATCCTCATTAAAGAAAGTTGGATAAATTTTTTTTTTTAAAAAAATAGTTATCAAACGGTGCCTTCATTATCAATTGACTTTGAGATAAAACTATATATTATTTGATATTATATCAGATCAATGAAAATTGAGATTCGATTTAAGATTGGTGAGTTATAAAGAGAAACATCTTGAGCATGTTAAATATCTCACATTGTAAATAATAAAGGTTTCATAATAATATATAAAAGATATAAGTTACTCACTTTATTGTCATATGGTTTTGAGGGAAACTTCACGTTATTTAATAACTATTTCAATATGTCAAAATGCGGCATTTGTACATGAATAGAGTCCCCTCTGTATATCCATGTATAGAAAAATATTTTTCAATTTTAAATTAATAATCTCACGAGTATGAACCGATTGAATTGTTATTATTATTTTATGTTGGATAGTAAAAATATATTAGAGATATGAGATATTTTCCGATTTTTCATTCTTTCTAGTTTCTACTTTGCATTATTTTTTTTAAATTGGGTAGTTGGGTTGAGACACGTGTGCATGCGGGTTTAAATTCCAGGTTATTTCCAATTCTTTGACTCTACCAACCAAATCTCTCTCTCTTTATGGGAAACCTTTCCTACCCTATGTAGGGGTGTTCATACATTATCCGAAAATTGATCCGACTGATTTTAAGTTGGTTGGTCGATTTTCAACCTTAGACGGTCGGTATCGGTTAATACACTTTAAAAACTGAAAGTCGGTCGGTTGATTAATTAACTTTAAAAAACCTCGACTGATCGAATATTTGATATACTCAATTCTTCAAATTAATTCCTAATTTTTTTCATCGTTTAAATTTTAGATAACTAAAATATGTAAATGATTATGTAGGACAAAATATTATTATAAATTTCTCACCAATAAATAGATAACTAAAATATATAAATTGAATTTTTTTTTTAATTAAAAAAAATATTAACCGAATTAATCGACCGCACCGACCGATCGAAATTTTAAAAAAAAAAAATTCGGTTGCATTTTTTGTCTAGCCGACATGTCAGTTTCGGTATCAATTTTCGCCATTAATCGACATCGACCGACCGATGAACAGCCCGGTCCCTATGATATCAATAGATGCTCATAAATGTATAATTTTTTTTAAAAAAAACTCATAAATGTATATCTTTGAAATATTTTTAAAATAAATTTTATGTGATTCTAACGATATTACATAGACAAATTATAGAGCTTCATATATAAGGAAGCTTTTCACTTTCCATAATTTATGTTATTATTTCGTTTTAAGAAAAATTTAAATTAAAGATTATAGAACTGGTTGTAACCAAACAATGAAACCATTACGTGACCCCTTCAGTAAAAAATGGTTTAAATTTGATCATATATATAAACACGAAAAAATAGAAATTTCGACATTAAACTTTTTTCTTTATTTTATTCTTATAATCTGAAGGTATTCAAATTAATTGACTTTTGATTTACACACATTTATTTGTATTGATTTTTCATTATCGTACTAATTGAACAACAAAACTTATTCACATGTTTTACCATACAGCTTTAATCAAGTAATACAAATTAATTCGTAAATTATGAATGTTTAAGGTACAAAGAGTTTTCAAAAGCTGGGCATAAAAGATAATGGAATATCTTTAAAATACATGTCGGTTCTAGTTGTTTTTTGTTAAGTGTTTTTTTTTTCGATTTGAAAACATTTTTTTAACAAAAACTATTAATTTTGAATTATAATAAATGATTGAAGTTATTATTTTGATGTTGAGCGTGAATTAAGTTATTAAAAGTAATCAACTATATAAATAAATTTAAAATATATTCAATAACAACTAAAATTAATTATTATCGAAATGTTAAAGGTAAATTACCTCTTAAATTTGGGAATTAAAAATGAATTTTTTCTAAAATCAATAAACAATCAACAATGAAGTTTTATTGTGAATTTATGATATTTAGGAACATTATTATCGGACCCACTGTGATTAATGTAGTTTTTTTTAAGAAACTGTGATTAATGTAGTTAGTTTGTTGGTAAATAAATTTGGATATGGATAAATTAATTTTGATGACCATAAATGCAGCTGTCCTATTACTAAGTCATATGTCTTTTTTCTTAAAAAAAATAGACAAATGGGATGCCCTATTATTCAAGTAAGACTCCACTATCTACTTTGTAAAAAAAGAAGAAAAGAAAAGAAAATTCCACTCTTATATATTGTGAATAAAACTTTGCTCATATTTGATTCAATAATAAATGGAACCCTTGTGTTTCTTCTCAAAAGATAATTAAAAGATGCAGCAAGGTTTTTTTTTTTTTTTAAATAATAATAATAATAATAATAAAATTGAAGTCCTTGGTTTGGTTCATATATTAGGGGTGAACCTCGGTTGAGTTGGGTTGGGTTGGGTTGGAGTGATTTTCAACCCAACCCAAAAAATCGGGTTGATCAATTATCCAACCGAATCCAATCCAACCCTTTATTTTTGGGTTGGGTTGGGTTATCGAGTTCATAATTTGCAACTAAGCTAAAATTTAAAAAGTTCATGATAAACATTGTACTCAATAAACAATTTCTAACGCCTATTTTTCGATTCCTAGAAATTTATGACTAATATTAGCATAAGTATACTCTTATTACTAATGCAAAATTTAAGTTTACTTAACTTCAAAACCTTATCAATAGGTTTAAAAAATATTAAAAAATAAAAGTATAACAATAATAGTTAAATAAAATAAATATATAACATATAATATAAATAATTAAATAACATAATAATTATGTTATGAGAAAAAATATATTTTTTTAAAAAATAAATATGAAATTCGGGTTGGTCGGGTTGAGTTAGGTTGATTTAGGTCAACCCTTCACCCAACCCAATCTATAAAAATTCCATGATTTTCAACCAAACTCAATTCATTTATGTATTCAACCCAACTCAAGTCAACAAATTTGAGTTAGGTTGGTTCGGATTTCTCGGATTGTCGGGTTAGTGTGCACCCCTACCATATATATATATATATATATATACACGCGCATGGTTTGAATTCTCCATTCAAAGTCTACAAGTTCTTCTTAATTATAATGACAAATGTTAAAATGTGGAACAATGGGGAGTTGGTTTCCAACAATGGAGCTTTACTTTTTTTTAGTTGTTGGTGGTCTTTGGTCTTTCTTTTACTTCCTCCTCAAACAATTTTTAGGGTTGGCCAATATGGACCCTAATTTCCACACACACATATCAAAATATTCCAAATTCTATGTGTGCTTTTAAAATTTCCAACACTTCAAATTATCTTAATGATTTATTATTATATAGTATATATCAATAAGTTTTGAATTTTCTAAAAATAATATCATAAATTTTGTTTTAAATTTTCTAAAAATTACACAATTGTTTTTATTCACTTTACTATTCAACTTTGGAAAGTCAAGTCTCGTGCCGCAATTGGTTTTGGATAAAGATTATAGAAACTTATAATTTCCCAATAAATTAAAAATTATAGACGGTCAAAAAATAAATAAAAAATATAAATAGTAATGAGTTATTGATCCACACCCTTTGAAAAATTTCAACTTAGTTGGCCGTCGGTTTCTAGCTGCCATGTCCAAAAATAATATTAATATCATAAAGTTATGGCGTTACTTGTGGAATACTAAAAAACGTGTTTATATTGAGGGAATATTAATAATTTAAGATTTTGAGAATATGTTTTTTGGGATCATTAAATAGTTTTATTTATTTAACTTGATTTGTCAAATCGAATGGTTCATCTGTCACTTGACATCTAAGCTACAATATTATAATATGAAGAAGAAGCTTGTTTTAAAACATTATTATATAGTTGGACCGTGTGTTAGAATAATAAACCTCTTTAACTCGGTATCATAACATGTTTTTCATGTGATAACTATCTTCATTTGTACATTATAAATGGTTTATTGTTTCATCACATGTAATGTTTAGCTTAAATTGTGGAGTCTTTGTTAAGCTATTACACACATTGTTCAACAATTAATGTGTACTCTAAAAAAAAATAATGTGTGAACTTCGATTTTTTCCGAAAGTCATACGAGTTTGTGGTGCATAAGGTGATGGGTTCAAATTTCATGGTGACCACCCACTTAGGAATTAATTTCAAATTAATACTTATAGGTTTTCTTGGCATCCAAATATTATAGGCTTAGGCGGTATGCCCCGTAACATTAGTCGAGGTACACTTGTGCACGCAAGCTGTCACGGACATCAAAAAGAAAAATTTATAGCAAATATAAAACTAAGGTTTAGTTCATTTTTTTAATGTGTCAGTGTCAGGTCAATTAAGAAAACATTCACATTGTGACGTCTGCATCTCATAATAGAAATGAAGAAATTTTAACAATGCGCTTTGATCTTGAAATAAAACTTCATATTATTTAATATGCATACTTAAATTATTTTCGTAGAGTAAACCAGTTAATTATCAATTATGAAGTTTTATTTTTAAGTCATTATACAAAATTTAAAATTGAGGTTTAGTTTATTATTATTATTTTTTTGTGTGTCATTTAGCCGTCTCAAATATTTTTTAAGATAAACTTTTTAACTTACAAGATTGTAAACAAAAGCTAGAAATAATTATTAATTTACTAGATATATGTAATCATCATGAATTTAACATATAACTTCTTAGATCTATAGTGTCATTTTTTATCATTAAATTAATTCATGATAATTTTGTTTGAGTACAATAACAAACTTTTAAGATTATTTTGTTTTGTCCCTAAAATTTTATATTTATTTTCTCAATTTTTAAAAATAATCTTTTGGTTCATACATTTATCATTGTTACCATTTAAAAATTGATAGTGTGTATTCAGGGCAATAATTATCGGGAAAATATGAAGGAGAAAACTCATATTAATAAGAATGAAAATTAAGAAGAAAATATGAAAAAGAAAAATCATGTGTTTGGAGTGAAAAGAGTAATCATGCAAAAAAGAAATTACTTCATTCAATATGAAGAAAATAATTATCGAGAGGATATAATAATGAGTATGAAAATAATAAAAAATAGTTAAGAGATAAGAATGGAAAAAAAATAAAAATGGTCATGAAAAAAATAAAAGGTCACTATGAGAAAATGACACTAAAAAAAGAAAAAAAAAAAAATCTCACCGACCATAATGTGAGTAAAAAGATCATTATTTCCATAATTTTTCTCATTCTCCTCCAAATACCAAACTAATAATATATCAGTGAACTTAAATATTAGGTGGAAAAATACTACTTTGTCTTTAAATTCAATGAGAAAGGAATTCAGACTCTAACCTCGATTATTAAGGCCTCGTTTGATAACTATTTAGGGTCCGTTTGGTAACGTTCCTGTTTCTCGTTTTTGTTTCTCTTTTTTTTAGAAACAATGTCGTTTGGTAACGATCTCGTTTCTTGTTCCCAAAATTAAAAAAAAAAACGTTTCTAATATATGCCTTGAAAATGAGAAACTCCAAAAAGGAGTTTCTCACGTTCTGTTTCTTCTGATTTCTGCAGATTTCTTTATATTGTACATTGCTTTTATATAAAAACCAGTATATTCTTTCAACAAAATGTATTTTTGGCATGATGGTAAGAGATGGAAGTTGCTTTCCTTTTGATGCGGGTTCAAATCCCAAGTTCATCCTTTTTTTTATTTGCATTTTATTACAACTAATTTTTCAATTTTAATTGATCAAATATATATTTATATATTATTTAATTTCAAAAAATATAATACTAATATTATTATATTACTTAATTCTTTTTTAA
>JBBMEF010071080.1:0-10607 GCA_037832685.1 Sicyos baderoa | reverse complement strand
CACTTTGGCTAGGCGAAGGCTCGCTCAACCGGTTCTTGCCGAAAGCGAACAGAAACAGCAGCAAGGAATCCTTCGTCACAAGCGAAACTGCAAGTGAAACTCACCGACACAGTGGCTGACTCAAACTGTGCTGACTACTGGGATGCAAACTCGCTGGAGCGAACAAGGCGAAGCTGTCCAACGAAACCGAGGCAAACACAATTAATCTTAGCAGAACTAATCATAAAACCCAGATAATGCAACACAACGCCGCAAGGGAGAACGATCGATCATTACCTCGATGAACAAAGGCAAGCCGATACGAAGAACCACCGCTCCTGACCTTGCAATCACAATCGAACTCTCGGCAACGGAACTTAGCACAACCAAACCACGATACCAACAAAACGCACACAAACAAAAAACGTAGATCATAACACAAGCAATCGATAACGAAACAGAGGCGGAATACAGAAGAGAAACTGACTTACCACGAACGCAATGCCGGAACACGAAGAACACGCAGGCGATCCGTCTCTCGGCAGAGGCTAACGACAACCAAACGAAACAACATCAAAACACAAGGCTCTCGGTCAACCACAGAAACAAAACCAAAACACGACGAGGAAGAAGACGCAAACGGCGTACCTTGCTCGCGACGGAGAAGAAGGCGACAAACCAGAATCGGCAACGTGGGAGCTTCTCGGCTGGCGGCTAGGGCTTCTCTTGGGAAATGTGCACAATGAGCTTAGGTTTTCTTTTCCCTCTTTTAATCCTTTATTAAAACTCCAAAAATCAACTTAAATCACTTCCAAGAGGGCATGGGTTCAATCCTTGGAAAAACAACTTTTTAATCAAATTAAACTTAGCTTCCCACTTCCTTGGCCTTCCTCATGGCCAAGGTTCGATCCTCCAAAACAACAAATTAAAATCCTTATTATTTACATAATCACCAACCAACTCAAGAGTCTAATAACGAACCGAAAACCCGGGTCGTTACATCCATTGACTTCTGTTTAGAGCAACCCGCTCTATTATTTCTGTTGCTTGGTAGTAGGTTTTTTATAATAAGGCTCCATTCGCTGATGCATCCAACACATCTTGTGTTGCATCATGTAGACCTCCATAGAAATATTCCAGTTGAATGCAAAAGGGGATGCCATGATTTGGACATTTGCGAACGACTGCCTTAAAACGATCCCATGTTTCCGATAATGTTTCGCCTAACTCTTGGTTGAATTTAACAATGGCATCGCGAAGTTTCTTCAACTTTCTGGGTGGAAAATATTTGAGTATGAATCTTTTGGCCAATTCCTCCCACTCAATATTCTCTACTCCATCCACTGTTGTCAGCCATTCTTTAGCTTTTCCTTGAAAAGAATGTGGAAATAAGTGCAAGCGAAGCTTATCCGGGGTCACGCCTGGAATCTTGTATGAGTCACATATTCTCATGAATTCGCGCAAATGAACATATGGATCTTCATTCGCTAATTCATGAAATTATGCCTTCTGTTCCATCATGGTGTTCATCATCGTTAGACCTAAAGTCAAATCCCTTCACTCCGATGTCAGTTCTTAGCATGCCTTTTTGTAAATAAGAGACATCAGGTTCTGCATAGGTCCTAACAGCCATGTCCTTGTTATTAGCCATCATCATTCGATTATCAGCTTGTAAACCTCTCGGGGGGTTTACTTGTTGAGGATCTTTGTCAATGCCTCCGACTTTGTCGCGATTCATCAGTCCTTTGAGTTTTTCACGGATTCGGTGACGTAGAACTCTTTCAGGTTCAGGTTCAAATGGCTCGATTGGTGTTCCACGCATATACAGTTACTTTTCCTAAGAAAAATCACAATATAAGGTGAATGAAACTGTGGATAACTCACAAATAAAATAAACAAATTAATAATTCCCCTGCAACGGCGCCAAAAACTTGTTCGTTGAATAGGTGGTTCGTGGTTAGCGAAAAATAAATGAATCTCCATAGCGAATTGAGAATGCAAGTGTACATTATCATTTGCAGCAAGTTTTAAAGTAAGTAATAAGTCATCTCCACAGGGAATTATATTTAGTTCATTTTTATTTGTAAGTTGGTGCGAATACGAAAATGTGTTATAACGAGTTGTCAAGTTGTTATGTGATTAAGTAGTTTGATGAAAATTTGGTTTTTGAGTGCGTAAAATAATGTAAAAAAGCTACAGAAGTTTGCAAATTCAAAAATTAATTAAACAATTTCAACTAACGCTCAACTGACTTAGTTCTCTCAAATCTTAAGTTCGTTGAATTTGTACTAAAATTATAGTAAATCTTATCTCTAAGCGAATGCGAATTGTAAACTCTTGTTTACAAAATACCTAGATTAAAGTATAGAAATATTTACTTCTCTCGAAGCTAAATAGCGGAATCTCTCGACCCTCTCCCTATACTTTTACATTCATGAAACGGCTTCCGTTGTCAATTAACTTAGCGAATCTTATTTTGCTAATCCTGAATTGAAATTTAAATGAACAAGCGATAAATAAGCAATAAATTGCGAAAAAACTTTAAAGAAAGCAATAAAGGAAAAATAGTAAAGAAAGCAATAAAATGGAGAAACAAATATAAATACTGAATTGCTAGCGACTAAGGCTCCGAGCGTCGAGTTGGTTCATGTACGGCAAGTCTCCTTAAAGGTACTATGGATTGATCTCTCAACTCTTTTCCAATCTCTTCAGAATTTCTCCGCCGGTAGCGTTTTAGCTCTATATTTCTTTCGTAGTTTCTTCGTCTTCTGCGTCTGCTTTTATAGGGAATTGGTTGAGTCCGCTTCTCTTGCTCCATGATCTCCACTTTGTCCCGCTAATCTCGTACGCTTGCACGACTCTTGGCTCTGGTGCGTCCTTGGTTGGATGTCTGCCACGCGCCTCTTTAGAGTTTGAATGTAATCTCTTGGTTCGCATTTGCGAGAATATATGACAGCGAAATAATGTTTTCATCTCATAAACAACAACGTTAAATAATTCTAACAGTTTATAGAAAAATACACATTCCTTACTCAGAAAACCATAAGGTTGTGAAGTTCGCGAACTTGTCGGGTTTCGAGCGAACTTTAACGAATTACTTATGAAATTCACTAACTTATTCAATGTTTCGCTATATAAAACCCTTCGCATTAGCGAGTTATCAGTCAACTTCACGCTGTCGAGTGATTCTTTCTTAAAGTGATTTATTTTCCGTCAGCTTCCGCCTTATCGATCGCGCATCTATTCCTTTTTTTTTTTTTTTGAGTTATAAGAATTCAGCATTGCCTTGCCATGTTTCCCTGTGAAAACAGTAAATAGTATTAATCATGCAAAATATAACTAAATCATGCTACTCGCAGTCATTCTATGCGCTTAATCTCAAAGTTTCACATTTTGTTCCGCAAATGCTTCGCATTCATGAATTACACCTTTTTCTCTTATTTTCTTCCACTCGCAGCCGCATTTCTTATGAAAGCGTGCGTTAAATGATACCAAATCAAGTGGAAATCTGACTCTATTTCCGAGTCATCAGAGACCCACTTTCTCCTTATTTATTCTTTTTTTTTTGTTGAAGGTCTCTCTTCCCTTTTATTGATGGATCATGAGGAGGGTTGGATTTCAGGGTGTAAGATTGCAGTTGAGAGTCCTACAATCTCTCACTTATTTTTTTGTCGATGAGAGTCTATTGTTTTATGTAGCAAAAAAGGGTGAAATTGATGTTATCCATTGAGTTCTTAGTATTTATGAGAAGGGATCGAGACATATAGTTAATTATGCCAAATCAGCCATGTTATGTAGTCCTCGTGTGTCTCTTAAGATCCGTTCTGTTTTGAATAATAGAATGAATATGGTGATTGAACCTAATTTAGGCTATTACTTGGGAATTTCTTCTCACTGTTCTAGAAGCAAGAAGCAATATTTTAATTACTTAAAGGAGAGGGTGCTTAAGACAATTGCGGGTTGGGAAGATAGACTGTTTTCAAAGGGAGGCAAAGAGGTGCTCATTAAGGTAGTGGTTCAAGTTATACCGACATATGTGATGTCTTTAATTCGTCTTCCAAATTTTTTTTGTGAGGATGTAATGCGTTGTTTGGCTCGATTTTGGTAGGGCTCTACTCAACAAATTCAAAAGATCCATTGGGCTAAATGAGAGAATCTATGCTTACGTTAGCAGAGGGGAGGATTGGGTTTTCGTGACCTTGAGGGGTTCAATAAAGCACTTGTGGCTAAGCAGAGGTGGAGAATGTTACATAATCCTATTTCGTTGGTGTGTCGTGTTTTGAAGAGGGAGTATTTCCCCAACACCACTGTTTTGGAAGATGAACTTGGATCTTTGTAAGGACCCGACCCAAATAGGGTCTCATTCTAGGCCCTTACCTTAATGTATGCTTTAAATCAATAACGTAAAGAAATACAAAAGAGCACGTAATAAATTCATTTAATTCAAATATTTCATAAAACTAATAGAGTTCAGGGTACCCGAATTCAAATAGTAGAAATTCTAATAAAAAGACATAAGTAAATAAAAAATATAACATGCCCTAATGAGTTCATGTAGAAGGAGACAAACATGAAGTAAAGTAAATAAAGTTCAACATAAAGTTTTCAAATATGCAGTAAGCCCATGGTCTTTCAACTCGATCATCCATCCTGGTAAAGCCTATGAGTACCTGTGGAAACCCACATAAAGAAGGGGGATGAGTTATTAAACTCAGAGAGGATCCCTAAATTGGGACCTTTAAGCATGATCTAGAACAAGCAATCAATCAGATACAGAGAAGGGATCCAATGACCCATGCTCCGAACCATAGACCAAAATACCCTTTGGAGTCCTTTGACTCACTTGGGCAAACTGGAAATCTTATATCAGGGAAAATGTCCTCGACGAGTAGGTAAATTGATGGCCCTCGGTACACACCCTCTCGCAATGAATCGGTTGTACAACTACCGATCATGGTGGGATATCGCCCACGCATCCCCAAAACCGTGATAAGGCTCCTAGGACATCGTCAGGAGAACTCTGGCAGGGGGAGCAATCTGGTCGACCGGTCGGTCTCGAGGCCTAACTACGAGTGGGATATCGCTCCTCGTCTGGAAACCCGAATGATACCTCTATCCGATACCTGTACCCTGGCCACGTCTGTTCGGGGCACCGACACGTACTATAAACAAACAAGTTCCCTTAGGAACACTGCAGCGAACCCCGTTGGGTTACACTTAATCCCCTTGGGATTCTAACAATATTAAGAGAAAATCATTTACGTGCTCAATACTATAAACATAGAATAACATGCTCATATCATATCAACACAACCATCACAGATTATACACATACTCGTATGATAACAAGGTCCAACAATTCATAACATAACACATTCTCAGTAAATCATGCTTTAGAATAAATCAAATCAATGTATCACGAATTAATCATCTATTTTAGACATGCATTTGACAACCATGAAGATCACAAGTGAGCGATATGAACCCTCACCTTGGTCGATATCCAAAGAGTTTACAAAAAATCCTTTCGAACAGCTCCCAAAAGCCCTTCCTGAGTTTTACGGCCTATAGCACCCAAACGGGTCAGAATCAGCACCTAAGACTGTCAAAAATGGACACAGAACATAAAAAATACCCAAAAAAGACATACTGGAAAATTCGGTCAACGGCGGTCACCGCAATCGACGACGGCGGCACGTGGGTCAATGGCGGTCAACGGCGGCAACAGGCTCAGAGGTGCTCTTGCAGACGCGTGCGTGGTTCAGGACGAATCAGAGCCTCGAAATCATACACGCGTAGGGTCGAACGCACCAAGCTGGTTCGGGACACGTGGTAGGTTCGAGGTCAGATCTGCGGCTTAGAGAGGTTCGCGGCTAGGTCTGGAAGAACTAGCTGGTTTGAAATGCACGCAGCTGGCTCGGGACGTAGGTGGTTAAGCCTCGGGAGGCGTTGATGCAGCTTGGTGTCACCGCTGCGGTTTGGAGTCAGCTTCAGCAAGATCTGGTGGCGCGCGGTCCTTCGGTTGGCGATCCTGCAGCGTTGCGTGCTTCGGAGTGCGGTTCGGTGCGAGGCTCGATGGCGTCTTCTCAGAAAAGGCTTCCGAAGCTGCGTGTGAAGGGAAAAATCGATCCTGCTGCTTTAAAAAACGGGTTTCCTTAATAAAACCTCTTTTAAATAGACGTGTTCACTGCATAATGTAAAAACTCACCTTTTTCGATGTAGATTGAACTCTGATGCGATTTTTACTGAACCAAGACATGATTTCCAAGGCAAAACACTAGTACTTCGATCTCTGAGCAAGGATTGATCAACTGGAAGGCTCAGGGCATGCAAAACGATAAAATAATGGAAAGAAAGCTAGGGTTTTGGATGGATTTGAGAGCAAAACACCAATTCTGATTTCTTTGAGAAGATATGGCTTAATTTGAGAGGTAAGGGTGTTTAAATAGGGTAAAATCCAGCAGTTATTAAATTACAAAAAATGTCCCTAGGGTAAATTACTCATTTAAATCCCGAAATTCACCCAAACGGCAATTTAATTTTTCGAATTAAAACTTCTAAGGCTCTTTTTAGGGCAAACCAAAAATAAATAACTTCTCGAGAGTCTCAGAATTATTAATTAACATACTTAATTACACGGAGGGAAAAACAGGGCTGTTACAATCTTGGCCTTCTTTTACTTGGCGGAGCACTTTTTGGGGAATGAATCTATTATGCAAAGGTCTTCGAAAGTGTATTGGTAATGGTGAACAAACGTCTGTGTTTATGGATCCTTGGGTTCCTCGAGAAAGTAGTTTTCGAATTGTTACTCCTCCTCAACCACATTATTGTAATTCTGAGGTTTGTGATCTGTTCAATCAGAATGGTGGTTGGGACATTTCAAAACTGCAATCTGTTTTTTGGGAAGAGGATGTTGATCCAATTAGATTGATTCTTGTTTGCGCAAATCACACGGATGATAGATGGTTGTGGCATTTTTAAAAAAATGGTATGAATACCGAAAGTTCTATGGGTAGTGTGTTTCACAAGTAGTGGCTCAGTTTGTGGAAGCTTGTTATTCCTTATAAGGTAAATATGTGGCATTTATTTTATGAATTTTTACCTACAAATTTGATTATTGCTAGAAGACATATGAATGTTGCTCCTTGGTGTGTTTGTGGTTGTGGGAAGCCGAAATCTATTCTGCATGTTCTGTTTAAGTGTTTGCTAGCAAATGGGTGTGGGTTGAGATTTTTCCTTCAATTAGAGAGATGTATATGAAGGGGTGAGTTCTATCCAGGAGCTTATTCTCAAGGTGATGGAGGGATTTTCAATGGAGGAGGTATGTGTTTTTTGTATTGGGGCGTGGGCCTTATGGGATGATGAAACAAATGGCTCCGTGGGGAAATTTTTGCGCCATAGCTGTGAATCAAAGTTGGATTTTAGACTATGTGGTTTAGTATCATAATTGCCAAGAGAGAACTGTGTTTGGTGGAAAAACTTCACTTCTCACGAAGGAATGAACTAAATTGTTTAAATTGGTGTCCTTTTTCGGCCGTAAAAATAAACATGGACGGCGCTTGTCACCCCCATCCTATTTCACACTGCTTTAGCTGCTCTTATTCGGGATTGGTGTGGGGGATTCGTTGCTGCTAATACAGGTTTCCATCATTCTCGTTCTGACTCTTTTTCTGCAAAAGCTACATTATTATTATTGGAGTTACAATTGGGAAATGAAATTGGTTGCTATATGGTGGAAGTGGAGTCTGATGCTTTGATGTTAATTCAAGCCCTTAAATCTCACGCTTTTAATGCTTCTGTGGCAGAGAATTTTTTAAGTGAATAAGACATTCCATCTCTTTATTGGGGGGAGTTGATCCAACTTTTGTTTGTAGAGATGCTAACAAACTGGCCCACTCTTTGGCAGCTTGGTCACTTGCAAATTGTTCTTCACATTCTTGATATTTCAATCCTCGTGTGTGGTTGAGAAAAGTTTTACATAATGATGTAGTGACAATTAGTAATTGTAGGCCTGTAGGTCATTCTCATCTCTATAATAAGAATGTTCTCTTTAAAAAAATAAATTTTAAAAAAATATATCATTAATAAAATTTTAAAAATTAAATTACATGTCATGTGCGAATTGAAAGATCACAAACTATGTTGGATAGTTGGGTTCTGGTAAATAAAAACAATTAAAAATCCAAAAAAAAAAAAAAAAGATTTCATTGCTTTGGCTTTGCTATCACATGGACGAGCTGTCGGACTTTAATAGCTTGGCTATCACATGGAAGCATTTTGTAGTTTAAAATTAGAATATTTATACATTTTATTGAAGATTTAATATTTTAAAAATATATATTGTTTGAGTTGAGGTTAATTTAAATAAGTCTCAAAATTAAAGTTTTATTTATTATTTCAATTGATTTAGCCACATGAGATATTTAGGAAAAATTATTGAGTTTTTAAAATGGAAAAGAATTTTGGATTATAAAATAAATGATTTTATTTTTCTCTCTCTCTACAAATCCAAGCCACCACCTCCCCATTCACTCTTTCTCTCTCTAGAAAACCACATTAAACCCATAACTTATTTCTCCATTTCCCGGAGTTAGAGAGCTCTGTTCACGTTTCCGAGACAATATTCGTGCTCGTGGGCTCGAGAGCTTAAGAAAAAGGTAAGGTTCGCCGGTTTTGCGCTCCCTATGGTCGGTCGGCGGGTAGAAAGCGTTGCTAACGCGCAACGGCTTTCGCGCTAGCGCGCTCGCCCGGGCATTAATGCATACCATATTTGAAATCCCAAGCAAATCGCATAATTCATTGAATCATTATTTGCATTTACAGCATTAATAAATCCTTCACCCCTCCATAGCTCCAATCATTCCTAACGAAGCTCTTTCCCCTGGTCTTAAACCACCGGCTTCCACTCCTAACGACTGGCGCTTAACCCCTAATGGAGTTTTTCGGCGAGGGGTTTTGAAACTTGTTTCTTCTTTTTAAGTTTCCCGGAGCTAGAGAGCTTCGTTTGCGATTCCGAGACTATGTCCGTGCTCGTGAGCTCGAGAGCTTCAAAAAAAGATAAGGTTCGTCAGTTTCGAAGGAGTTTTTCGGCGAGCGGGTTTTGGAACCCGTTTCTTCTTTCTAAGTTTCCTAGAGCTAGAGAGCTTTGTTCGCGATTCCAAGACGAGATCTGCGATCAGCGCGACGAGACGAAGAAAAAGAGGTATGACTCATTTCGTTCCGTGACGGTTCATTCTCGGCCATTGCCGCCACCACTTTTTTCCGGCGACGCACCGTCAGCTCAGTTTCTCACTCCCTTCACGTGGTGAACTCTGTTTTAGCTCGTGGTGCTTCATTTGCTCGTTTCGTTGACTTTTGCTCGTATTTCTATGTTTAGGTGCTCTCGGGTTTCACCATTTTTATTCGCCGTTTAGCTCATGAGTTCTCTTGGTGTTTCAGTCGAGACGTCGAGAAGGTAAGGAGATCCACTATGATCCGAGTTTGTGGCTTAAATGCATGTATTTAGGAATATGTTAGAAATTATTGAAAAGTGGAGATTTAGTGACGTGTGCATGTCGTTGTGATTGGAAACCTGCGTGATTGACTCGCATCTCTCTAAATTGTACCTTGCTCGTATACACTAGTAGAAATTGGGACAACGGTGACTGGCTAGGATTTTTTTTAAAAAAAACACGGAGGCATTTATGACCGGCATGAAGAAAGGTGATCGACATACCTTTTGCCAGTCACAAATGTACATTGGTGACTGGCTTAACTATGACCCGCAGTCAATCATAATAGACCAACAGTCCTTGAAGGTCTATTATGATCGGCAGTCGATCATAAAATATTATCCTCAATTATGACCGGCAGCCGGTCATAGATGAGAAATAGTCATAAAATATCATCTATTACCGGCGGTCAGTCATAATAGACCTTCCTCAATTATGAGCGGCGACCGGTCACTCATCTATGACCGGCTGCCGGTCATAATTGAGCGATTAAAATTAACGTTTTTATTTTCCCTCCCTCATTTTACGCGATTTTTTCAGAACCCTAAACTCCGACCTCTTTGACCTCCAACCTCTGACCTCTTCGACCTCCGACAACCGCGACCTCCAACCTCCGACCTCCGACCTCGCAGACCACCGATGTTTCCTACTCTCTCCGACCACTGTGGAGTCCGATTTCAAACTTTAACTAACTCCATTTGCGCCCACTTCGACCATCGCGACTCCGGTCACCGTCGTTCTTCCTCCTCCATTTTCTTTGACTTCCGACTCCGACTCCGACCACACAGGTTCGATTTTAAATTTCAAATTTAGTTCGATTTCAAGTTTCTGTTCTACTTGAACTGGTGTCTTTTGAGTATGGATGTGGTTTTTGGCTTAGATCAGGTGTATTTTTTGTGTTACTGAAACTATTTGCTTATGCTTTTGGATATGGCGGCAGTTTCGAATCCATCTATGAGTATGAAGTGAATGTATCCAAAATGACCTTGGACAAGTGAATATATTCCATGTCAGTGAGATTTTCAATTTGCTTAGTGAAAATAAGTTCGAGTCATAGTGACCACTTATCTAGGATTTAATATCCTAAATGACCTTGACAAGTGAATGTATTAGGTTTTGTGCTCATTTTGTTTGTTC
>JBBMEF010071059.1:0-10609 GCA_037832685.1 Sicyos baderoa | reverse complement strand
AGGAGGAGAAGACATGAAACGTAAAAGGAAAATAATAAATAAGAGAGATAAATTTGCAATTAAAATGATTGACATTTTAAAAAGGAAAGTATTTTAATGGAGGGTATTAATAATGGTATAGAAAATTTGAAAATTCTGCATACAAGATTTAAGAACTAAGACAAAAAAAACTTCCCTTCATCGTCTTCCCACAAATTTAGGCAAATGAAAGAAGAATATGGACGGTTTTGAACTTTCCATAAAATGGACCCTACCACCTATAGGGGCAACTGTGTAACTCTCTATTTTTGCTTATTTTAAAATGTTAAAATAAAATCTAGATTTGTAATTAGTTCTCTAATAAGATATTTTTGCAATTAGTTTTCTATAGTGATCTATAAATGCAAAAAGTTCATATTAAAATTAGAAAAATTGATTATAAATCTAGTCAAAATTCAAAGTAGTGTACATTCTAATAATATATTATAAATATTCATGAACTATAAAAAAAGAATATGACTTGTTTCAAAGAAAAACAATGTAACAATATTATTAATACTAATGATTATAATTATTAATTTTGTTTAAAAAAAAAAATCATATTTGTAAATATTTTCTAAATGTAATTAAACTCGTAAGTTTACCTTAAAACTATCTCATTTAACGAAATCAATTTTTGAAAAGTATTTAATATATAATATATTTTAAAATACTTTTTATATTTATAATTGCACTCCTCATTTTATACTATTTAATAATACTAGAGTCTATTAAGTTAAAATGAGTATTTTCAATCCAATAAAATATAATTAAAACGCGATTCAAAATTGATAAAACCAAAAAAATAAATCATTCTAAAAAGAAAGGTTAGGATTTCACTATTGTCTTCTATTGAAAAAGTAAAATAAAAAACATTTTATCAAACTTTATCAAAAAGATTTTATTGAAAATCAGCGACAGAGAATAAGAGAAGAAAAAAATGAGAAGAAAATAACTTTTTTCTTTTGATATAAAAAAAAACTATTTTATTTTTTAATTTTAATTGTATAAATAGTTTTAGTAATTAAATAAAATGAAGAAGTTTTTGCAGAAATAGACTAAATTGATAAAATATTTACAACACTATACAAATTTTAAAAAAAATTAACAACCATAATCAAATATATAGTATAAAATATTACTTTTTATATTGAATAACTAATATATAATAATGAGTATTATTTATATTGTATATTTAATTTTGGATATAAATATTTTCAAATTTACCTATATTTATAATTATTTTGTAAAATTAGATTATTCACTACAATTTCCTTAAAATGAAATGTACAGAGTTTTTTGAGTATATCATAAACCTCAATTGACGAGTTTTGCCCAATTTTCAGGAATTAGTCAATGGCGAGTGGCGTTGAAGAAGGCGATGATCAGATTCAGAATCCGCCTCCGCCTGAAGAAATCTCCGTCGAGAGGTTCCGGCAGATTCTGGCGGAGCGCGATGAAG
Organism: Sicyos baderoa; assembly: GCA_037832685.1. Lineage (NCBI taxonomy): Eukaryota > Viridiplantae > Streptophyta > Magnoliopsida > Cucurbitales > Cucurbitaceae > Sicyos > Sicyos baderoa. The sequence goes on along the minus strand of JBBMEF010071059.1, from coordinate 9,129 downwards.
CATTGAAATTGAATAAAAGGGTTTCGGCGGAGTTGGCCGAGGCGAATCGCCGGAAAAATGAGATCGCCGATCAATTTGATGAGATGTTAAAGAAAAGGGGTTTTACTGATGCAGAGGAACATGAAACATTCACCTTGGTAAGCGGCAGCACATTTGAACCATTTTTTAGATGATAATATAAGTTCAAATATAGTATGATTCATTTTCTTTTATTTGTTTAGAATAACAAACTCGAGAACCCAACTCAATGCAAACGAAAAAATGTTGGGTTGGGTTGGGTTGGTTTACTCTAATGCATAGAGTCCGAAAAGGTCTCTTAACCCAACCCAACCCAACCTAGACTATGTACATCGCTGAAAATAATCACTTGATAGATATATTGAAATTTAAATTAGTCTAGTTATCCTCTTCAATATTGGTTTATGTAATTAACGATTTTGTTATTTCAGGGACTAACATTAAGTATTATCGTGCTATTAAGGATAAAAGTGTTTGATATTGAAATTTAGACACCAAATAGAAACTAGACCCTAAAGCCCTGTTTGATAACCATTTTTGTTTTTTGCTTTAGTTTTTCATTTTTGTTATTTAGCCTTTTGTTTTAAAAAATAAAAACGGTATATATTTGATAACTAATTTTAGTTTTATGTTTTTAAAAATTAAAAACCAAAAAATATGTTTGATAACTTTTTATTTTGTTTTCAAACATCACATTTCATTTTGATTTTTTTAGTTTTTTACTATTTATTCCTGATTTTGTCATGCTTTTTCTAAAACAAAAACAAAAACTTATTTTTAAAAAGCTACATTTTTAGTTTTTATAATTCCTTTAATATTTTAAAAATGTTTTTAAAATTTTAAAAAACAAAAATCAAAATTGATTATCAAATAAATCTATTTTTTAAAATTAAAAACAAAAGCAGAAAATTAATAACGAAATGGTTATCAAACCGGGCCTAAATCTTCCATATTTTATTTATTTGACATTCTCATGTAAATTACAGGCTGCTGCTGTGGAGAACATTGTGAAGGCGTCTCAGAGTGAGATCATTGAGCTACGGCATTCCCTGGAGGAGCTAAGGTATGATTGTTACCCGTACAAATATGCTATACATACCGTTATCTCTGAGTTGTTTTTTTTTAATTCAACAATATTTGAAGTCGGGTTCGAACCTATAGCTTCTTGGCTATCAGGTCGTTCATTATGCCAGTTGAGCTGAGCTCTCCCGCTCGTGTTTAGAGTTGCTGATTATCTGATTTAAACTAAACTTTGTTTTTGTGATGCATTTTAGATATTGGGGCAGACGCATGAATATTTGTAGAATTATATGTGCATATGCAATTTCTGCTGATTCTGACCTGTATTTTTTTTTTTTTTTTTTTTTTTTTTAAATTTTTACTTGATGGCTTAAGGGCAGAGTCAGTTGTACTTAAAGAGAACCTAGAATCCCAATCCAAGGAGCTTAAACTTAGATCGCTTCAAATTCAGGAACTTGAAGAGAAGAAAAGAATTGCCAATGAAAGTGTATGTAATTGTTCAATGATTTAGGCCCCGTTTGATAACCATTTGGTTTATTGTTTTTGGTTTTTGAAATTTAAGCCTATAACAGCTATCTTACCCTATCTTTTTTCTTACTTGGATATCTACCTCTTACCTAGATTTGTAGAAACCAAATCAAAATTTAGAAACAAAAAAAAGTAGCTTCAAAAAATTTGTTTTTGTTTTTAAAAGTATTCACATACTTTCTTAAAAAAATATGTATGCATTGTAGGAAATGTGGAACACATTGTAGGAAATTTGAGTAACAATAAGCTTAAATTCAAAAACCAAAAACAAAAAAACAAATGGTTATCAAACGGGCCTTAAAATTTAATTTTTTTCATTTATTTTTATAGTCGTTGAGGATGAAGATTATAGAATTTGTCATTAATTTTAATTCCCATGATTTAGGTTGAAGGGTTATTAATGGACATTGCATCTCCTGAAGAAGAAATCATGAGATGGAAGGTAGCTGCAGAGCAAGAAGCTGCTGCGGGCAAAGCTGTCAAGCAAGAGTTTCTGGCTCAGGTATGATATCTACTAAGCTGACTAGATATGCCCCATTGAGCATATTTTTGCATTTGATGCGGCAAATTTGACAAATAAGGGCCTCAGAAATTATAGGTTCAATCTATGATGACCATCTATTCAGTAAATAATTTCATATGAGTCAAGAGACAAGTTCAAGAAAACACTTCGAAAGATCCAATGCCATGATATTTATTTGACCTTGATGAGATAGTTATTAGCAAGTATTCTTCTGATGGTCTAAACCTATCAAGTTGGTCTTGGTTTAGATTAGAAAAATCCACTATTGTGCTACTTATGATCAAAGGCATTTATTCTTCCTCATTATGAAAATCTAGTTTGTATGATTATTGATTAGGGAATTTTCAGCTAAATACAATCAAATACTTGAGAGAAGTTTTGGTTTTGGTTGATGGTGATAGTTTTAGCTTTACTGTTTCTTGTAACGAATCAGCATATTTTGTCAGCAGTTTTCGTTTTGTAACGACTTCAAATCGGCATTGGCAGATCTCAGCTGTTAAACAGGAACTTGAAGAAGCAAGGCAGGTGATGTTGGATTCGGATAAGAAACTTAAATTCAAAGAAGAGACAGCAAATGCTGCCATGGCAGCCAGAGATGCAGCTGAGAAATCATTGAGATTAGCGGACGTGAGGGCATCTCGGTTGAAGGAGAGGTTGTTAGATCTTACCCGCCAGCTCGAACAGCTCGATAGGCGGGAAGAGTGCAGAAGAGTAGGATTAAATGGGCATAGATACGCTTGCTGGCCATGGCAGTGGCTCGGACTTGACTTTGTTGGTTCTTGCCCCTCCGAATCACAACAAGAGAGTTCAAACAAGGTAGAACTTTCTGAGCCACTTCTCTGAATTTTGTTCCTCCATTTTTTGGGTGAATTAGGTTGGTATTCAGATTTTGCATTATTTATTGTGAAAATAAAATGTTAGAAGATTAAAGAAATACATAATGTAGCTTCTTTATTATTGAATGCTCAGAGGTGATTGATTGTTTCTCAGAACAGTTGGTTTGAGCAAAAGTCTTATGTTATCCTCAATAATTGTTCTTAATTTCTGTTCAATCAATATCATCTGGTTTTTATTAGAAGAGTTACAGTAAAGTTTATACAAACCAAATATAGAACTATAAACAACTATTATGGAGTGGCTCAATTGGTCAAAGAAAGCCTTGGGGTGCATAAGGTGATGAGTTCAATCCATGGTGGCCACCTACCTAGGAATTAATTTCCTACGAGTTTCCTTGGCATCCAAATGTTGTAGGGTCGGTCACAGATATAAAAAAAAAAAAAAAAACTATAAACTATAATTTAAACATTCTCTACATACAATTTTTTTCTTTTTTTTTTTTGATAAGAAACAAAAACATTTTCATTTGATAAGATGAAAGTGTTACAAGGTTTTGGGCTAGGTTCTGAGCCGTTTTTATACAATAAGATAACACGGTAAATACAAAACAAACAATTAAAGAAGTTTTACATCCAACTTTGAATCCATCTCTACATACATATTACAAGACCCATTATTTATCTCCACAAAAGTTGTAAAATAGACATAGAATTCAAGCTCATGGATGGTATGAAACTGGCACAAGTTTGAGAGGAACCTTCTTGTAGATTGTGAGACTAAAACCCGAAATCTCTTCCATGTCCAAGTCCTCCTCCTTCATCCCCTCAGGCAACTTCCAATCAAAATGGTACAAAAGATTAGCCAAAGCGACCTCCACGATTTTCACCCCCATAGTCAGCCCTGGACAACTCCTTCGACCAGCCCCGAATGGCAATAACTCGAAATGCTGTCCTTTGTAATCAATGGAGCTCTCTGCAAATCTCTCTGGAACAAACTCCTCTGGGTCTTTCCAGCATTTAGGATCTCGTCCAATTGCCCACACGTTCACTTGAACCACCGTTTTCGGGTAAAAGTCGTAGCCTTCAATTTTGAAATGGGACATGATTTCTCTTGGAAGGAGAAGAGGTGCTGGTGGATGCAGCCTCAAAGTCTCTTTCACTATCATTTTCAGATATGGAAGCTCTTCTATGTCATTCTCTGTTACATTTCCTCTAATTCCTATGTAGTTTCTGATTTCTTGTTGAGCTTTCTTCATCAATTTTGGTTGTTTAGCAAGTTCTGCCATTGCCCAAACTATTGTGATGGAACTTGTGTCTAATCCTGCCAAAAATATGTTCTGTTTATGCACATTACACAATGAGGAATGTTAAGAGACTGAGATCATATAGGAACTAAGAAGGATAAAGGCAGTGTCAAAAAATCAAAAAATATAATCTTTAATCCATTTATGGACTTATTTTAAATATAATCTAGTCCCTTTTCTGGTTTGTAACAACTGTGGAAAAGTTAAATCATTATGTGTTTAACACATGTCTAAACTATTGGATAATTTTTGAAAATTGTTACACATCTATCTGATCTAAAGTTGAAAGATTAGTTTTTCTAAGAAATCCATGGAATCTTGAAGAAAATATCAAAATGAGGAAAGCTTGCTACCTACTTGCTGGCAAAAAGGCAGCCCTCCTTTTTTTTTTTTTTTTTTTTTTTTTTTTTTTTTTTTTTTTTTCTAATTTATATATTTTTTCAGCTTTCTAATTTTTCTTATTCATTATTTTCTTTTTATTTTTTAACATTTTATTTTTGTTTGATATATTTATTTTTTATTTTCCCCCTCCTTATCATAGAATATCATTTATTTTTTTGTTTATACTTTTTATTTTCTTTTGTCATCTCATATATTTTCAACTAATCTGAGAATTAAAAATTAAATGGATATGTTTCCTAACCTACAATAACATAATTCTTACATTAAAATATTTAAACATATGAAAAATCTTGATTATTTATATTTTATTTATTTAAAAAAATTAAATAAAATAAATATGTGGCAAATGCGTGTACCACAATGGTAAACATATACTTACCTACATTAATGTATAGGTAAATTTCCTCACTAACTATTATCTACCTCTCTAATCATATCTCAAATATAGACGACAATAATTCATACTACCATGATCTATAATCCAATTACATCCATGTAACTATTACCTAATTACCTACTCTCTAACTCGGGGCAATGATAATCCACTAAATCATAACCTACCAACAACCGTTAAAACTCATTACCCCAAATGCCCTCCTAGATTTCAAGAACCTATTGATTACAAAGTTTAATCACCGTTTGATTACTATTTGGTTTTTTGTTTTTAGTTTATAAAATTTAAACCTACAACAAGTACTTTATCATATGTTTTTTTCTTACTTTGATATCTACATCTCACCTACCTTTGTAGAACCAAACCAAAATTTGGAAACAAAAAAAAGTAGCTTCAAAAAGCTTGTTTTTGTTTTTGAAAGTTGGTCATCATTCATATACTTTCTTACGGAAAGATAGATACATTGTAGGAAACTTGAGTAAGAATAGACTTAAATTTCAAAAATAAAAAACAAAATGGTTATCAAACGAGATCTAAAGTTCAAGAACTAAACAAATCATTCAAATTAGGAATAGAAATTACAAGTTGCTTACCAAAAGAATGGCTTTGATATTTTGATGAGTAATGGCAATAGAGTCAGGTTGAGCAGGTTTGTGGTTGCATAGATGAAGAAGCACATCAATAATATCATCCTGCTCTGGTTTAGGCCTATCAGGAACAAGATGTTCATCAATCACACCTTGAAAAAGAGCATTCAACTCATTGAAAACCTTGTCAAGTCTGGCTTGATATCCACTGATCCAATCAACCACCTTCCCAAACAAAGGAACAGGAAACAACTCACAAGCACTGTAACTTCCCAACATGGCCTCTGCTTCACTAACAAGCTCATGAAACCCTTCCCCTCCAAACCTCTTCCCAAACCCAATTCTCAAAACAACACCAGCAGTGAAACCTAAGGATTTCTCGCTAAGATCGACAGCAGTTTCAGTAGAAGCCGCTTCCGAAATGGACTCGATAAGCAAATTGACTTCCTGATCTCTAATGGGCTCGTAGGATTTGACTCTCTTACTGCTGAATAGCTCATGGATAGAGATTTTGCGCATCTCTCGCCAGTAATTTCCGTAAGGCGAAAATGCAAGGTCGAGGAAGTTGTATGTGAGTTTTTGGACGGCTTGGGTAGGCGGTCGGGTGCAGCTTTGGAGATCATGTGTTTTCGTGAGGGCTCGAGCGGCCTCGGCGGAGGAAATGACGGTGGTTCGGACGCGGGCGAGGTCGAGGGTGATGACGGGGCCGTAGCATTGAGAGAGGCGCCATAAGGATCTGTGTGGGAGGTTGCCAAGTTGGTGTAAGTTTCCTATGATTGGAAGCCTTGGTGGGCTTGGGGGAAAATGACCCTTTTTTGTGTTTTGAATTTTGCTCAGTTTTAGAATGATGAAGAGGAACAGAGAGAGGATGAAGAGGAAGAGATATTGAAGGAGAGACATTGGAAAGAGATGATGATTAAAGATTGGTGTGTTGTGTTTGGATCAAATAGCTGAATTTGAAATTGGATTTTTCACAGTTCTTTGGAGTTTGGAGTGGAGTTTAGAAAATGGTGGTCCAGTTTATGAAAACAACAAGATTATGGCTCTTCAACCACACAGAGCAAAGATCTTAGAATCAAAGAGAGGTTAACCATTGGGAGAAGAAAGCAAACATACTTGATTATGATGCCAACAATACAAGAGAACAAACATACTTTATAATGATAGACACAAGTACAAAGGTGGGCAAAGTTTGTTTTGTTTGTTCTGTTTTTTTTAGTTCAACCAGAATCGTGGTCGGATAGATTTAAACTCATGATCTTGGAGTTGGGGGAAGAGGGATTACAAATACCGATTCCAGGAATCGAACCCGTGACCGTTGAGTAGAAATAGATTAGCACCAAACCAGATAATCAATCGCGTCACCGATCCATTCGGTTGTTCAACATTTTCCTTATTAAATGAAAACTGACAACCAATTTATGTCGCTTGAACAATTGCTCTTATTTGGTTAAGATGGTGGAGGGTAGAGAATTGGAAATAATGTGTTTTTTATGCTAAGTAAAATATGTTTTTGGTAACTAAATTGATGTAGCTTACGGACGAAATAGGAGATCAATGACTTTAATTTTGAAATTAGTGAGTAAAATCATGTCATTACGTAGAATTAAAAAATAAGAAAAAAAAGTCCAAGAAAGATTAATTTTAAGAAAATCCATATTTTTGCAACTAAGCAGTGACTGTCTTTTCAAGAAGATCTCCACAAACATAGTAAAATAGAAAGAGAAAGAAAACCTAATTAAAAAAAAGAAAGAAAAAAGAACAAACTTGCAATATAACATAGTTTGTTTTTCTAGGAGACGTTTTTCTTTTAAAGGACATTACTTGCATATTGGTTAGTAAATCTATTGTAAACCGTAAAGTATAGAAATACCTCAATTAACTCTTAAAAATTTCAATAATATCAAACTTTGAAAAAGAATTATTTTCTTTAAAATATATATTTCAAATGTTCCATTAAAACTTTTAAATTTTCAAAAGTTAAAAATAGGGTAAAATATAAGTCTAGTATCTATAGTTCCGAGAAAATTAGACCTTAGTACCCATAATTTAAAAAACTAAAGTTTAACCCTTATGATTTGAAGAAATATAAAATTTAGTCCATTTAATTTTAAAATTAAAATTTAGTCTCCATGATTTGATAAAATCTAAAATATAATTTTTGTCATTTTTAATCGTTAACGAATAAAGTAGTTGAAAAATAGTTATTTATGTATCAATGATGAAATTATGAGTTAAAGATTAAATATTATAAAGACTATATTTTAGATTTTATAAAATCATAAGAACTAAATTCTAATTTTTAAATCATAAGAATTAAATTTTAACTTTTTTTAAATCATAAGAATTAAGATCTTAGTTTTTGAAATTATGGAAACTAAACTCTAACTTTTTTTTTTTTTTTTTTTTTATAATTAATTATAAGGACTAAATTAAATTTTATAATTAAAAATACGAATAACTCGTAACACTGGTGTTGAACTGGTTTACAACCAAACAATGAAACCATTACGCTAGTGACCCTTTGATAATACAGGTACTTGTTTGTAAGTAAACATAAATCATTGAGATCTTAGCCAAAAGGCCAAAAAAAAAAGGTATTGATATTAACACCTTAACTCATAAAATTGTTTTTATTATGAATATATATATAGGAATGGGAGGGATTCGGTGAACGTGGAACTTTGAACACGTAGCACATTTTTGGCAGTGTCTAATTAGAGTATGCTAACTCACAAAATGTCTCATTATTTTACGCATTCCCCACGCAAGCTTCCTCTCAAAGACGTGCACCTTGGAAATGAGTCATTTGTTTTTTTTTATTTTAAGATTTCATATTTGAAATTTAGAATTTTATTAATTTTATAAACAAATGGTGACAACCTAATTGTCTATTTTAATTATATTATTATTTTTTTGAAATATTTCATTTGTAACAGATTTTTTTTTCTTCTTATTTTGTCTTCCGCGGTCTCATGCAACATGAATATTGAATACTATGTATGACACTGATTGAATATTGAAGATGATTCGCAAATTGATTGAAGACTACTTGTGGTATTGATTAAAAACTATATACACATTAATTTAAAAATATTTGTTACATTTATTGAAGTCATGAACACATGGGTAATTTTTGTTTTTTTTAGTTCGGTTCACCTTAATTTTTTTGTTATGCACAAATTTGTTTTGAAAACTGTTATTCATAATTTTTTAATACTAAAAAAACTCATGTTATCACTAGTAAAAATCGTGGGATCTATGACCGGCGTAGTCGGTCATAGTTTTACATTTATGACCGGCGGGCGCCAGTCATAAAAGACAGAGTCATCGTTGTACATCTATGACCGGCGCGTGGTAGCCGGTCATAGATGTCGAACGATGACCGGCACAATGCCAGTCATAGATGTACAACGATGACACACGCGTTGCCGTGATAAGATGACTGGCGCCAGTCATAGAAGACCTCTCATCTATGACCGGCAGCCGGTCATAGATTGAAGTCATCTATGACCGG
>JBBMEF010071048.1:0-10610 GCA_037832685.1 Sicyos baderoa | reverse complement strand
AAATATTTTCAAAAAGTTGCTATTTACTCAATTTTTTTTATCTTATTGTAATATACATGCAAATTCCCTTTTTTTTTTTTTTTAATTTAATTTAGAGTTATAAAAAATGTAAAAATGAGAGAGAAATTGATACAAAATGATGAATAAAATTTATATGTTACACCAACCTAGATGACCGTTACTCACAGCCTGAAGAAAGCAAGCCATATCAAAGCCACCGCGAGTATGTAAAATCTCCGACCACCGCGGATGATTCAAAAAGACATCGACGACATTGGAAGAACCTCGACTGCAGGCGAGGGACATCGGACTCCGATTTCGATGACAGAGGTTAAAGCTAGCCAATGGGTCAGTATCAAGAAGCAACAATAACACACCGGCTTGTCCTTCTCTACATGCTTCGTGGAATGGTGTCTCCCCCGTCGTCTCACTCTCTGCCGCCGCTGTTTTGGGGTTCTCTCTTACTATATCCTTCACCAAATTCTCGATTCCATGCCTCGCCGCCATGTGCAGCATCGTCGAAACCGTCTCCGCGGATCTCTCCTCATTTGAATCCATATTTTTTTAAAAATATTGGATTAAACTTGATATGTATACCACTACTAATTTGTTCCAAGTTTATAGCCCTATGAATTACTATCAACATCTACGCGTCGTTGACCGATAATAATCAATCAATGTCTAATGAATGGCCCATGAAATTTCCAATATACTATTTATTATTATATTATGGGAATCACCCGCTTACAAGTGGGAAATCTAGTTTGGGTGTAAATAGGAAGGAAATGGGGACAATAATAATCCCGAGAAGAATTTGGGTGCACTCCGAATTGCACCCCTACCATGATATCACTTATGTGACACATTTGATTCCACATATCTTATCTCTCTTTTTATTTTATATTTATTATAAAAAAAATTAAAAGAAAAAAAGAAGATATGTGATTCAAGATGAATAATATCATGGTAGGAGTGCTACCCGATGTGCACTCCAATTCTCCTTTAATAATCTCCACTAAAGATGAGAAAATTAATGTATCATAATTATCATTATAGAGAGGTCTAGGTGTGACAGAGAACTCACTAAATGTCATTTAGGGAGTGTCTAGGTGAAATGGAGAGAACGAAAATGATGATAACTTTAGTAAGGTGTTTGGTTGGTTGAGAATTTCATTTTTTATCTAACGACTTCATTTTTGTCATTTTCACAATATTCATTATTTTATTTTTCTCCTAACATTGTTGCCATAACCATTCTAGTTTATATTCTTTCTCTATCTCTCATTTCTCCCCTCATCCTTTCAATTCTTCCCTTAAACACCTCTCATGAGCTTATTCAGCAGTTGACCAAGGAAGGTTTTGTTGGCTTATATGATTGGTTGGGTAAGAGTTGACTTGGTTGGGTAAAAGTTGACTATTGTTGATTGGTTTAAAATGATGTAATTAAGTTCGGTCATTCATTGAATTGATCAATGTTGACTGCAATTTAACGTTGACTGCCGTGTGTCCTGGAAGTGTTCTTCTTCTTCCATATTTGGAATTTTAAGTAATTAAGATGGAATCAATTTAATTTATATTAAACCTCTAACTAAAAAACGATATCCTATGAAGTTGCGTAAACTCTTTCGGATAGTTAAACAATACCAAAAAGAAAAATGTGTCCTCATTCTTTGTCTCGTTTATTCATATTTTTTCTGCTAATTATGAATGGAAAGCTTTAAGAAATATATTTCACTCGTAATAATTTTATATGGTTTTTTTTTAAATCAATAAATTTATATGGTTTGAACAACTTTAAACTCCGATGTATTATTAAATAAAGTTTATTGGTTCAACTGGAATGATAAACGATTTGGTTACAAAAAGGTAATTGGATCACTCAAACAGATACTATGACCAAATTCTAAAAACCAAAATAATTTTTACGAAATTGTTTTTTTTTTTTTTTCAAAATTTGATTTGAAATTTAAATAGATATAATAGAATAATTATAGTTTTAAATTTCAAAAACAAAATCAAAAATAAAATGTTATCAAACACACAACCCCTAAAATTGAGTTTGTATATGGGGTTGGTTCCTGAGGACTAGTTTTTTTAAGGAGTGTTTTGTTTGTCATATTTATGGAGGATTTAAAATGAAAATTTATTAATTATCTACTTCTAAAAAAATTACATACAAACAAGTTTTTGTAACTACTCAAAATAACTTCTTATTTTTAATCATTTTTTTAATATTTGTGACTGTGTGAACTAGCTTGCATAAATAAATTCTTAAATAGGTGACCACCTTGGATTAAACTTATCACCTTAATCATTTCAAAATCCTCTTTAACCATTAAGTAGTTTCATGATAGTTTTTATCATTCTTTTTTTAACTACAAAAAATAACTTTTAAATCTACATTGAAGAAAATTATTAATTATCTCTAACTCTTTTATATAAAAACTACATTAAAATGAGTTTTTTAAGACAATTCTCAATTTCTAATTTCTCAAACTAACTCCCCATCCAAAACCTTTTCCATCTAAAAAATGTGCATTGTACAAATCTAATCTAAAATTGATTTAATACCTAAAAAAATAAAGCCAATTATCTTGTCTCTTTATAAATGTTTAATTTGGAAAAACTAGACATTATTTAATGCAATTACATGTCCACTAATCCATTTTTATTACATTCTTAATACCCACACGCATTATTCTTCTATTCAAACTCACCAACCTTCCTATCACCAAATTAAGCCTTCTTGATCTCACACACAAACACACACACAAACACAACCAAAAAAAAAAAAAAAAAAAAAAAAAAAAAAAAAAAAACCCTTCTTATAACCAAGTCTGTTCTATATGTTAAATAATAATAAATCTGAATTAAATAATAATAATAATAATAATAAAAGTAAATGACAGTCCAGCCTCAAACTATAGACGCCAAATATCATGTTAATCAAAACAAGAAGTTTTAGGTTAAAAAAGACCTTTGCAATGTCTTATTCTACTCTCTTTCTTTTTTTTCTTTTTTTTTCATGGTTGATGATCAACATTAAAAAGGTGAGGGTACTTTTAACAATTACAAAATAAATGAACTACTTTTCTCATCACTAAACGGGTACTAGATCCAATAAAAATAGGTCAAAAGAAAGTTTTTGTTGAATATTACTATATCAGGTTGCTCATACATGAAGTATACTAAGTTAGCCCATAGCAAAGACCCTCGCATGACGTGGGTTTTACATACAAAACTTGGGTTCAACGAAGGAAAATGGTAGGATTTAGCTAAATTTGAGGGGCATGGCTACTTTGTTTTAAACTTTAAATGAGTGGCTAAATAAAAAATTAGGAGAAGAGAGATATAGATATTTTGTTCCCAAACTACCTTTACATATTTTCTATTAATAAATTAAAGGAAAAATATAATAGTTCCCCTAAAAATAAGCATAAGCTGATTGTATATTATTTTCTCCTATATTTGAGCATTACTAACCACCTACTATTTTATAATATTTTAAAAATAAAATATTAATAATAGGTGGTTACTAACAAATCCCTAATATTAATATTGTGGTTATTAACAAATCCCTAACAAATTCCTATAGTGAAAAACAAAAAATAGTTGAAGATCACGTTTAATCAAAGTTGTAGATCACAATGGACAATGGACGCACAAACATATTGCATACTGATAAATTGTAGGGACTACATATGCGGTGTATAATTTCGGAACTGTCGCATGTGCTAAATTTTGAGTCACTTGAACTTTAATGTTGATCTTACCTTTGAAGAGAAATATGTTCCAACCGTATTAATAATGTAACTAATATGTACATATGCAATAGTAACCAACATATGCATAAAATATATACATATGCAATGGTAACCAACATATACATCCTTATTATAACATGATATGTATAGGATATGTGTCAACAACGTCTAACTTATGTAAAAAAACAAAATTACCTCAAGAGAAGAAAAAAAACGTTTTTAAAAAAGAAAAATGTTATTAATAATTACTTCACTTTTTAAAAGCAAAATTACCAAACAAAATGTTATCCAAATATTTTCTAAAATAACATTCAATAAACTCATTTGAAAATATAATATCCAACGATTACATCAAAGTTCAGGAAATACATTTACATCATAAATCATTTTCTACCAAATTAAAGTTGATAATGTTCATGTAAGATAACAAGTAAAATCAAGAAAAAATTACAAAGCCCATCAATTAACTTAATTGGGTATAACCCAATATCTTAAAAGAACTATGGATAAAGAAAAGAAAAAAAGAGCTAACTTGGATAATATATTAGATATTGACTTGAGACGCTCCAAAGTCCATAATTTCAAATTTGAATTTTACTTAATGTAGATTTAGACGCCACCTAATTAGTTGAATTTCCAATTACTAAACCTTTTCATTTATCTTTAATTTTCTTGAATATTAACATTGCCAATTGACAAAGTATTATAACCAAAAACCATTTCTATGTAGTTGGTATTTATGGTACAATTTTCAAAATAATAAAAACCAATAGCCAAAAATCACATGGTGGAATTGATTTCTTATCTTACCTATTATTAAAACATAAATTGAATTTTCACAAAAAATTAAGCCCGTTTCATAACCATTTCGTTTTTTGTTTTCTATTTTAATTTTTAATATTTTAAAAATAGGTTCGTTTGATAATCAATTTTAGATTTTGTTTTTAAAATTCTAAAAACATTTTTAAAATATTAAAAGAATTATAAAAACTAAAAAAAGTAGCTTTTAAAAATATGATTTTATTTTTATTTTTAAAAAAGTATCAAAGAATCAAGAATAAATAGTAAAAAACTAAAAAAAATCAAGTGAAATGTGAAATCTGAAAATAAAAAACAGTTATCAAACATGTTTTTTGGTTTTTAGTTTTTAAAAACAGAAAACTGAAATGAATTATCAAACATATACTGCTTTTATTTTTCAAAACAAAAAACCAAAAACCAAAAATAAAAAACTAGAAACAAAAAACAAAAAACGAAATGATTATCAAACGGGGTCTTAGTTTATCAACAATGTTTTCTTAATCGATCTTCGATCATACTACACTTATATTTTGTTTTTATTTCATCTCTAAAATAGCTTGATTATATGCAATATTAAATTTTGATTAAAACTCTAATGTTTATAAAGGAACAAAACTCTTTTAACCCTAATATCATTCCTTCTATCTATCTTGCTCTCCCTTGAATATACAATCTCTCTTTTCTCCAAATTTGATATATCTTTGTTTGCTATTGAATCTTTCTTTGTCCCATTTCTTTCCATTTCAAAATATTCTTTAAATCCTATTTAGCATTTATTTTCAAAATGAGATAATTATAATAATAATAGTATTGATATTAATGATCGTTTCTATTTATTCAAATTCTCCACCTAAAATGTCATGTTCTCTACATAAATAGGTGAATCATAATCAAATTTCAAAATTAATTAAATATTTAAAAGTTATCTTTTTAGTTTTCAAATTTTGGTTTAGTAAAATGTATAGTTGAAAGTAATGAAAATTATGTATTAAAATAGTAGGGGTAGACTTAAATTTTAAGTATTAATAATAATAATAAATGATTCAAACAGCCTAAATTACTTTTTTTTTCTTCCAAAATCGCAAGGATCACACATGAAGTTATATTAAGACTAAATTTGTATATATCAAAAAAAAAAAAAAACTAAATTTGTAAATTAAGCTGAATAAATACACCAATTAATAAAAAGAAAAAAAAAAGGGAGAGGAAAACAAACTAGTATGCTCTGTTTTATAAGTTTTCTTTTTCATTCCCAATCGCCGCCGTCGAAGGCGACCGGAATTGTACTCTGATCGGAAACCCCCCAGAAGAAATCCATTTCCGCCGCCGTAAACGGCTGATTCCCCCACAAATCCACCGAGTCATCAAACTCGAACTCGTTCCACGACTCAGCTCTGGTTTCCTCTTCAATATTGGGCAATTCCGTAATTTCCTCCAAATCATCATTCGACGACGAAAACGACGCCGTCGGAAAATCCAAATCCACCATCGCCGCCGCCTTGGCCGCAGCCGCCTGAATGTCCCTCGGCATTAGCGACACCGGGCGTGGAAGGAGTCCGGCGAGTTGAGGGAAATTGAGAATCGATTTGGCGGAATCGCCTTTGATGCTGAGCGCCGCCGTGTCGTGAGCGCGCGCCGCCATCTCCGCCGTCGCGAATGTCCCGAGCCAAATCCGAGATTTCTTCCTCGGCTGCCGGATCTCCGATACCCATTTGCCCCAACTCCTCCGCCGCACACCTCTGTAAATTGGGTGTTTATGATTTTCCAATTTGGTCTCTGTAATCTCAGATTCTGAATTTAATTTTTTGGGTTCCGCCATTGATGATGATCAGAAGAAAAAACAGAGAGAGAGAAAGAAGAATCTTCGTAAAGAAGAAGAATAAGAAGAGTGGCATGTGAGAGTTTCGTATAGAGCATTTACGTTTATATATATATATATATATAACATATATATATAAAAGAATTTGTTGTAGGTAGAAATTTTTTGTTTTAATTTTAATTTTTAAACAAAGTAATCACGCCCGTTCCTAAGGTAGATATCGAACATCTAAGGAATAATGTCACATTAAATTTCGAACCTCTGACCTTGGAGGAAGCTAATCTACGTATTAATTTCACTATTCATTTTATTCAAAAAATACAAAATAAATATGTTTCAGGATTCATTTCAATCAATTTATTTAATTGAAGTCATTGATTCATTGTTGGTAGGGTGCACACTAACCCGACAACTCGAGAAACCCGAACCAACCCAACCTAAATTGTCGGGTTGGGTTGGGTTAAATACATAAATGAAATGGGTTGGGTTGAAAATCATGAAATTTTTATGGGTTGAGTTGGGTGAAGGGTTGACCTAAATCAACCCAACCCAACCCGATCAACCCGAATTTCATATTTAGTTTTAAAAAATATATATTTTTACCCCGAACATAATTATTATGTTATTTAATTATTTATATTATATGTTGCATATTTATTTTATTTAATTATTGTTGTTAGACTTTTATTTTTTAAATATATTGATAAAGTTTTGAAGTTAGGTAAACTTAAATTTTGCATTAGTAACAAGAGTATACATATGCTAATATTAGTCCTAAATCTCTAGGAATCGAAAAAAATGCGTTAGAAATTGTTTATTAAGTACATTGTTTATCATGGTGAGCTTTTTAAATTTTAGTTTAGTTGCAAATTGTGAACCCGATAACCCAACTCAACCCAACCCGAAAATAAAGGGTTGGGTTGAGTTGGGTCTTTAATTGGATTGGGTTGGATTGAAGAATTGACCAACCAAAATTTTTGGGTTGGGTTGAAAATCACCTCAATTCAACCCAACCCATGTTCACCCCTAATTAGGGATGTCAGGAGTTAATGAAATGTTTTTTTCTTAATTTTTTCTACATTTGACTTTTTTTTTTAATTTTCATATTCATAAATTTTTGTTATTATTATTTATGAAAAAACTTCTAAATTTAATTTCTTGAAATTTTTTATTTTTTAAATCAATTTATAAATAAAGTTAAAGCTAAGTTTTGTGGTTTGAAAATTTTAAATTTATGACAAATTAAAATGAGAAGAATTATGAAGATATGATATATAAAGTTCAAATTCACTACCTTAATTGTTGTTGACTGAAAAAAAACAATTACGAGAATTATGATTATTTTCAGAATTTTTTTTTTCTTCGAACTACTAAATTTATAATATATATGAATATAAATTTGAAGGCTCCTAACATAGCGACTTATAACCAACCAAACCTTCTATAATTTGACATTAACTCCTAATGGAAAAGTTCAGAAGAAGACTTTAAAAGGATTCCCAATTTTTTTAAAAGTATATACTTTTATGCAAATTTTTCGAGAAAAGGAATCTATTGCTTGATTTATTAAACTCTTATTATTAAGGGATTTTTAATATATAATAAAAATTGGCTAAAAAATTGCAACTATAGTATAAAACTGAAAATAATTGTACATATACCAAAAAATTGAAACTAATCGATTGATTGAGATCAATCGCTAGTTATTGATTGAACTCAATCAATTGAGCCCAATCACTTAACAAACTGATTGAGTTCAATTGAGTTCAATCATTCAGAATTTCGGTATAAAGAAATTTTAGATAAAAATGTGCTATAATTTTAATAGATAGTTCTAAAGTTGATATACATAACAAATTTCCTATTATTAATTGATCTAATACTACTATATGGCTTAGCTTGGTTGATTAATGTGCTAATAATTATTGACTTGTAACAGATTTTAATTTTCGAATTTTGTATCTTGAATGGTAATATTCTAAAAAAATAATTAAGACTTCATCGAGTTATAGTCGTTTCTTTTATTTATGATAAATTACATGTTGTAATTGATTAAATTACCAAATAATATTGACTATCATTAATAATCGAGTTGTCTCGTATTTTCAATATATCATTAATTATTTATGTTATGAAAATTCAATCAGTGATTAGTCTGTTAATAACTACTAAGTTTATTGTTTTGAAGTCTTCTCTATTGTACTGAAAATTATGATCATAGTTACAATGGATAATTACTATGACAATAGTGTTAAGCTCCAAAATTTCTTCAACGTCAACGAGTGAAATGTTGATTATTTATTACTGTTTTCTACGTTGGGATCTATAAATTTTTTATGTAATTTATCAAAGAAAAAAAAATTATGTAATTTAGCCAGTTTGAAAGGTGTCTCAGTTCACTTTAGAAACTCATTGATTAACAACTTTTCATCTTTTGTTTATCTTGGCCCGAGTTGTGAGTTGAGTACAAATTGTTCTTTACAGATTTTTATTTTTAGGTTTTAATTTCTCTTTTTAGCGAACTTGATTGTATGTTTTGCTTCTTTGGTTAATGAAGTTCTAAATAAAAAAAATTAATAAATAAATAAAAAACTTTTAGTGGATGACATGTATTTTGATAAATTGCCTAGGTAAAAAAAGAGTTAAATTAAAGTAGATTTATGTTTCTTTTAAGGGAAAGGAATAGTGCAAAAATAATATTAAAAATTGGATTCAAATTTCATAGTAACCATCTATAATGAATTAATTTTAAATTAATATCTACGGATTTTCTTTGGCATCCAAATATTGTAGGATCAGGTGGTATGCCCCGTGACATTAGTCGAGTTGCTTGTGCACACAAGCTGACCTAGACAATCACGGACATCAAAAAAATAAAAAATAAATACTATTTAGTAACTAAGAGATTAAACACGTGTGCCACTACAATTAATTTTATTGTTTAAAATATTTTCAGTCAAATTTCAATGCTTTTGTTATGTTTTAAAAGAACCAAAGAATGGACATTTCAAACAGAAATAGACTAAATTGATAAAATATTTACAATATTAGGTAAATTTAAAAAAAATTAGCAATCATAGTCAAATATATGATATAAGTAATACTTTTTATACTGAATAATTAATACATAATACAGTATGATGAGTATTATTTATATTGTATATTTGACTATAGATGCTAAATATTTTCAAATTTGTCTGTGTAATTATTTTGTAAAATTGGACTATCTAGTACAATTTCCCTAATAATAAATAGGATTTAAGAGGTTTTATTTGCTATTGAAGTTTTTATTTTTTACAAGAAAGAAGATTTTATTAATATCTTCAACCTTATTATAAAAAAAATTACTAAAAAAATAAATGATATTACTTATGTCTTTATCAACCAGGTTCTTTGAAGATCACTTATAATATCCTTCTCGATCCTTCTTCAAGCTAGGTTTTATTTATTTTTTCACTTTCAATTTTTTTTCTTGGTAAATTACTAATTTAACATACATGACACAGCAAGTTACATATTTAAACTCCTATATATATATTTTTTTTGGAACATACCATGTGCATCTCTAATCTTTCAATCACAAATATAAGTATTTATTAAATAACAAAATTAATAATTGCAAGACTATGTAAATCTATTAAATAACAAAATAAAACTTCTAAAATCATAGAATCAAATTAAAAACTCAACCCGTGCCATAAAAACGAAATTAATAATTTTCTATATTTTATTATAGATTTGCATTGGCCAATTAAGCTGGTCTTTTCCCAAACACATGGGCATTATTTTAATATTTGGGTAAAAGTTAAGAGAAAAAAATGTCATTAAAAGAGTGGGTGTGTTTGTTGATATTATTAACATGATTTTTGGTCTTTTGTTGAAAAGTAAAATGTTTCAAAATTAAATTAGATAAATGAGAGCCTAACCACTCCCCCAAATTAAGCTTTATAATATAAAGTCAATTTTTTTGGTCCCTAAACAATGTCTTAACTAATGTACAATTAAACCATATCCTAGGCACATTATTTGGCTTTATTATGTATAAACACGACACAATAAGTATAATCTAGAATCCAATGAAAAAAAAAAAAACATTTACTCATGTGAATTGAAAACAAGTGGTTTAAAAAGGTTCTTATATACAAATTGTTTTGCTCTAGTCATTCAAATCCAAGTCAAGCTAGTATTATTTTTATTTAAAGTCTCATATATATGGGGAAAACTTG
>JBBMEF010071027.1:0-10614 GCA_037832685.1 Sicyos baderoa | reverse complement strand
GTGATAAATATATATTTTTAATGTTTTGGGATAAATATATATTTTTAATGTTTTGTGATAAATATATATATATATATATATATTTTTATACATGGTGCGCCTTTAAAATAAGGCTCGCGCCTTTCTTGCGCCTTGCGCCTCGGGCTCCCGATTGCTTTGGCGCCTTTGTGCGCCCCGAGCCTTTAAAAACACTGATCGTGCAGAATATCAACCAATTACGATAGATTATCAATTTCCCTCAAAGAACAATCCACAGCCAAAAAAATCCCAAATCAAATTGAGCTAAGAAGAAACCACAAGGATCTGTTCTGTTCGCCTCCCTGTTTCGATCTAAGAAGAAACCAAATCCCTATTTGATTGAAGATTTACACAAACCTATCACTCCAATCCCACAAAATCTAAAAACCATCCCCATCTTTTTTTGATATCGGTGACTATCCAGGCCAGGTTTCGCGCATCTCGATTAATGTCACTGGACATACAATCTAACCCTACAACATTTGAATGTCATGTAAACACGTAGGAAATTAATTCCTAGGTAGGTGGAAAAACGATCTCATTCACAAACACAAAAACCTAATTATAGAACAAGTATCAAGTTCAAACGAAGATCAAACAGAAACAGGCGATAAATTCAAAATCAACAAAGAACACAAAGCTGGAAGAACTAACCGGATTGAAGCTAGACACAGAGCGACTAGTATTGACGGTGAGGAGGGAGATCTGATCAACCTTAGGTCTAAACACAGAGAGAAGAGAATTTCCATTGGTAAGAGAAAGCCTGGTATCACATGGAGACAACTTCAAGGTCTTGTTGAAGACGAACTTCTGCTCCGTCGCGAAAGCAAGCCCCAAGGTGAAACCGTCGGACTTCTGAACCGTCGTGTCGGTGCAAGGGTTGAAAGCTCGGTTGGTGTCTCGAGCTTCGAGAACCACCGTCATCGCCGCCGTCAACAGCAGAAGCAGCACGGCGGACGCCGGTGAGAGATCGGAAATCGCCATGGTTGAATTGGAAATGGAAATTTCTGAGGTAGTCAAACTTCGTGGGGAAGCAGAAAAAGATTCGAATTTTATTGGGCTGGTTATTGGAATGGGCCGAGCCCATATACAATTGAGAGTAAAGTTTTTTCCTTTTTGATCATTGGATACAACAGCCAATGAATCGCTTATGAGGAGAACATATAACGAAGCCTATAACATTCTCGAAACATTAACAATAAATAATAGCCAATGGTCAAATTCGATAAGAAATCCTGCAAAGGAATGAGCACGGTTGGAAATGGATGCTCTCATAGTAATGGAAGTTAAGTTGGCAACTATAGCAAACGAGTTGAAGAGTTTACGATTTGAAAATGCGCAGAATGTTGCATGCATTAGCCAGATCTAGTTGAAAAGTTGTGTTTATTGTGGGGAAGGACATACATATGAATTCTGCATGCATTATCTTGCTATGAATACTTGGAATGCTGAAAATAGAGGCATGTGTATAATTTATAATCAAATATGTATAATCAATGATGGTGGCAGGATCCGAATTTTTCTTGGGAAGGCCAAGAAAATGCTACTTACGCTTCCCATCATATTTTCGGAGCCAACAAGCACCTTTTTAGAACCAACAAGCATCTGTGCGAAATTTAGAGATACAAGTTGGC
Source organism: Sicyos baderoa (assembly GCA_037832685.1). Classification (NCBI taxonomy): domain Eukaryota; kingdom Viridiplantae; phylum Streptophyta; class Magnoliopsida; order Cucurbitales; family Cucurbitaceae; genus Sicyos; species Sicyos baderoa. Next base: position 8,962 of record JBBMEF010071027.1, on the reverse strand, counting down.
CAATTAGCAACATAATTAAGATATAGACCTTTGGGGAAGCTTCCATCTGATAGAGAACCATGGAAGGAACAGAGCAAGTACACACAATTGAGTTGCGTAGTGGAAGGCCTCTAAAGGAATACCATAAAATTAAGTATTACAAAAAAAAAAAAAAAAAAAAAAAGGATTACTAGAGGAAAACTTTGATGTCAATTCGGATGAGCTGAATGTTGAAGCATTGAATTTGAGAAGAATTTGAAAGATGAGAATGTTATATACTAGCAGCCTGAACAAGATGATAGCCAAAAGATGGAGAAGAATCCTATTGTGGAAGATCTTACAGTGGGAAGGACAATATGTCGAGTAACCAGGTTGAGAAACAATTATTTGTTTTTAAACCGCCTCCACCACCGTATCCACAGAGGCTGAAAGAGAAGATACAAAATGAGATTCACTTTGATATTGAAGGTTGTTCATTATTGAGGTTACGCTGGAAGAAGATGTTTAAAAGAATTAGGAAGAATGTTCTTTACATTCTCTGAAAACACCAGAATCTGAATTGGGAGCATTGAATGAAGAATAAATGAAGGAGTGCAACATTCTGGCCATAATTAATCAATTTGAATCATGATAACTGGGAGAAGGAGTGATCTCACCAATAAAGTCGTATATAGATAAGTCTCGTGTTGTTGAGCTGAAGCCTTTACCTAAACACTTGACATATGCGTTTTGGGAGAAGAGTAAACTCTTCCAATCAGTATCTCAGCTAGACTTATTCCAAAAAATGAAGCATTGTTGTTACTGTTAGACCTGTTGCAGCAATATAAAAAGGTTATTGGGTGGATGTGTGCAGCCATTTTATTGGAAGCTGGAAAGCTTTGAGCCATGATATTCGGTACACTTATTTATGCTTCAAATATAAAAAATACATTAATTTTTTCTATGTTAGTTGATCTATACTAAATCCATTCTCGTAGTTATAATTAGTTTTATTTTTGCATTAGTTATTTAGATTGTGCTAGTTTATTTTTGGGAAGAAAATTTCAGAGATGATGAAGCATTTTGTTGAGAATCGGGAAGGTGGAAAAGAAAGCTTCAAAGAATTCTGCCCTCATTTATGAAAGAAAGTTGATGTCTTTATCTCCGATCCTTTTAACATTTAGCTTGGTTATTTGTGTGAAAAATATTTGCATAGTTTTTCTTTTAATTTCCTTAGTTTAGTTTAGTGTTAATTTGTCTGACCATTCTGGAAAAGAAAATCATTGTTGCCAGTTTTAGTTAGTTTTGTTGAAAAAATTATCTTGCCTCAATATCGTTAGTGTTTGTTTATCAATATTAAAATCACCGATGTTTTCAGCTTTGTGTTATGTCTATGAAATTTTTCGAGCAAACTAAAGACTTAGCCTAGCTTTGAACCTTTAGATGAGTATTCTTCAAAATAATTCTAACCTAATAAGGAATTAATCCCTGATCAGAAAAAGAAAATAAAAAACTCTAAAATTCTAATTTTGAAAGCTTGAAGCATTACCGCAAGAAATCTTGAAAATTTTAAGTTTAGAGGAACTAAGTCTCACCTTCATTGAGATGAAGATTTCAAGTCTAAAGCGGGGGCAAACCCGTACATGAGAAAAAGAACAACAAATTTCCTAATTAAAAACAAATATCAAAGCATTTTGGTTAAGCTAGGCGAATAAAAATGTGAAACAACATTAAAAATAGAGAGGCATACATTCATGTCAAATAAAGCTAATAGCAAATTGTTGTAATAAAGCAAAAAGTAGAGCAGTGCAAAAAGAAAGAATAGTCTAAGGGAACTAAGGATGTAGTCAACCTCATATGTTAACGAAGTCAATATGGAAGACACTGCTTTCTAATCTTCTTAAAATATCTCATATAAGTAAGCGGGAACAGGGGAAGGGGTCAGATTTATCCCGACTATGAGCTAGAGGTCTTTTGACCAGACGACATTCAGGGATGAATGTAGACCCATCGGGCAGGGATAATCATTCTGGTCCTTTCCATCGATCCTTCTTTCAATGCTCCGATATAAGTTGAGTTTCGAGTAGTCGATGATTCTAGACAGGTAGGTCAATATTCTCCTACCTTCCAACACCGACTTCGGTTCTATTGTAATAATCGATATTTTCAATGGTTGAATCTTCTCATTAAATAGGTAAAACCCTATTCTTGAAAGAATGAAAGAAATCTCTACGAGGGAATTACATAATAAAGGAAAATCTACATGTGGAATAAGTATATAAGAAAATGATCAATTAAATAAATCAACATAAATGTTATAATTCAATTCATAGTCACTACCTACATAACAATATATAATTGATTTCCTACGAGTTTCGAGAAGAACTAAATATCGTAAGGTCTTGAATTTTGTCTTGTAAAAATAGTTGAATTGTGCGTATTCATATCTATATGAAAATCGAAAAAAACTTGGCCCTCCAAACTTTAAACCTTGGAACTGCGTCATCTATCTCTCTAAATATATATATATATATATATATATATTAATTATGAATCCCAATTAATTATCGACTAATTGTTGACCTTCTTGCTTATGGATATATCATCGAATATTTTTATCCTCAACCAAATGAAAGTAAGCAAAATTTAATAACGAAGATGACTTTTCAATTATTGTTTTTTTATAGACATCGGTCAGTTTGTATATTTTGACCAATATCACAAAATATACTGTTTGACTTTAAAATATTTGAATGTTAATAAATCATCACCGTGAATTGAACTTACTACCAACTCTTTCAATATTAAATTTGTGAAAATATTCCACAATTAATCCATTATGGGCTGACCCCTATTTAAAAGATATTATGAATTCGATTTATGATTATCACCACAAATGTAGGTTTCTTATGCGTGTAAAATAGTTTCATGTGAGGCAGGTGTGACTTAACCCTCACGTAAACAATTACTCTTTTGGTAAAATTAATTAGTAAGAAATTAAAATGAGAATAATATAAAATACTTCTGTTATGTAGCCAGCAAGTAATAAAAATGTCTGAAAGAAACGGCTAAAGCTGAGGCATTAAGGTTAGACTTTTCTATATAAAGAAATAAACTCTAGTAGTGTGACAAATCAAATTTTAATTAAATTCTACTCAGAATTTCTTAAATGGTAATAAATCTGCGTTTGAGTGGGGCCCACCACACGTGTCTTGCCAGCTCATACCACCATCACCGTTGACTTTCCAATACCTGCTGTCCGGTGCCACCGAGACTTTAAAATAATAATAAGTGTAAAACAAACTTCCAAAATCAGTTAAAATTATTATTTTGTTCTTCGGACAAAACAAATATTAATATTATTCTGGTTTTAAAAATTATTTTAATATCAAAATTGATTGCATTATTATTGTTGTTTTCATTAAAAATATACATGTAATTTTAATTTTGAATTTTTATAGAGAGAAGATTAATTGAACTGGTTTTTTTTTCTAAAAAAACAAATAACAAAAGAAGTAGATTTTCAAACTTGATAAAGGTGGATTAAAAACTTTCTCTCACCAATGAAAGGTCAATGACGTGATTGATTATCTTGTTTGGTGTTAATCTATTTTAATTTCACGGTCACAATTTCGAGTCCGAAAGAACTTGGGTTATGTATTTGGGTTTGTTTAGTCCTCTTCCCACCCAATTTGTACAAAAAAGAAAAATTCATTTACCACTAAATTAATGATTAATGTCTATGATAAGAGCCAAACTAAATAAACCAATTAGTTTCAATTCGTTTTGCAATTGTGATTTTGTTATGTCAAATGATTCAATAAATTTAGGTATATCCTCATAATTAAATTAAAAAAACATAAAGGTTAGATTCTCCATCATCATGTTAAACTCAACATATAATTAAAAACTGAATTATTAGACAAGTTCTGAATAATATATACTTTAGGTACTACATTATCTTTTTCTCTTTTTGTTTTAATAAAAAAAAAAAAACTAGGTTCTACATCATCTTGAAAGCATACCTTGAGAATAGTTTAACAAATTTAGGCACTTACTCATAATTAATTATGAAGTCAACTGAGGCATATATATTCATAATTAATTATGGAGTCAATTCTTCATTCATTCAAGTCCTCTAACTTTTCCTTTTTCTTTCTTCTTTTAATTTATGAAGTCTTATATATTTTGTTTATTTTCTGGAGAAGTGTTGTTTAACTCTATAACATTTAAATTTATAAAAAAAAAAATAGAAAAAATTATTTGATGTAGGAGTAATTGGGTAGATGGCAACAGACTTATAATTAGAGGTGAACATGGATTGGGTTGGGTTAGGTTGAGGTGATTTTCAACTCAACCTAAAAATTCGAGTTGGTCAATTCTCCAATTCAACTCAATCCAATTAAAGACAGTACAACTCAACTCAACCCAACCATTTATTTTAGGGTTGAGTTGTGTTGGGTTATCGGGTTCATAATTTGAAATTATCCTAAAATTAAAAAAATTCACCATGATAAGCAATTACTCAATAAATAATTTCAAACGCCTTTTTTTCGATTACTAGAAACTTAAGACGAACATTAGCATAAGTGTATTGTTATTGCCAATAAGAAATTCAAGTTTACCTAACTTCAATTCCTTATCAATAGGTATAAAAAATATTAAAAAATAAAAGTCTAACAATAATGATTAAATCAAATAACATAATAATTATGTTATAGGTAAAACTATATATTTTTAAATTAAATTTGAAATTCGGGTTGGTTAGGTTGATTTTAGGTCAACTCTTGTACCCAACCTAACCCATAAAAATTCCATGATTTTGAACCCAACCCAACTCATTTATGTATTCAACCCAACCCAACCCGAAACATTGGGTCGGGTTGGTTCGGGTTTCTCGGGTTGTCGGGTTAATGTGCACCCTACCTATAATCTCTTTTGAATTTGCATGACCCTCTTCAATCGCTAAATTAACTCTTTTTTTTAGTATATATATTGGGACCAACAAATCTTATATATGACACTATTATTTTCAAATAATACGAAGAATTGAAATAAATTAATACCCATCAAAATAACCAATTACGCTACTTGTCACATAAGCTTGAATCTCCACTTCTTAAACATAGTTTATTAATTTTGATAGTAAGGTTTATACCTAAATAATTTAGGATAATCCTTAGAGAAAAATAATGAAATAATTGATAACTAAATTAAAAATAATAATCCTCAGATAACACCTGGTCTTGTAACCGTTGCATGATCACCTGGTAACAGCTGCAGAATGAAAGTTTCCACATAACAAGATGCTCATTTCTACTAAATAATTAAACTGATCGAGAAAAACAAACAAACCAACAAAATAAAATAACAAAATGCTTAAAAAGGAGTATTAAGATTTAATGTCAATTTTTTTTAAAAAAAGTTTTTTTTTGTTTTTTTTTTTTTGAAAATTATTAGTCCATATTGTTAACACTTTGAATCACCATATTTTAATATGTATAGATATTACCCATAAGAGAATAATTCTAATTATATCATACACAATTTAGCAGTAAAATGAATATAACTTTAAATCTCTATTTTTAAATATTATAGAATTAAAAAAAAAATAGTAAGAAAAATAACATTTTAAAACATAAATTTTAAATATAGTTTCTATTTGATAGATAGGTTTCAAAATTAAACATTTTTATTTCAATAATAATAAATAGTTCAGATAAAAAAACAAAATAATCATTAACGAATCTAAATATTTAATTTTAAAATATAGAGATAAAATACAAACTCTCAATTTTAAGAAAACAAAAATCAAATAAAAACTACATCTCGACTAATATATTATTCAAAATAATTTAAAAAATTGTATGCGTATTACTGCTATTAATTACTAAGAACGTCGATATCATTTACCAAAATAATTTGAAATCTACCCAGGCTAGAGTCCTTTACGCAAAAAATTACTATAAAAGAAAGAAGTTTTTGCAGAATAGACTAAATTGATAAAGTATCTACAGCACAGGTAAATCTAAAAAAATCAAATATACGATATAAGTAATACTTTTTATACTGAATAATTAATAAATAATACAATATGATATGATGAGTATTATTTATATTGTATATTTGATTATGGATGCTAAATATTTTTAAATTTGCCTCCTCAAGGAGGAAAACTAGGGATTCTCGCATAATCAGGTAGCCGGAATCGGATCTGTAATTATTTTGTAAAATTGGATTATCGGTACAATTAGTAATAATAAAAAAAATTAAAAAAATTCATCACAAAAAATACGTCATTGGTCATGCGTTAATCGACACAGGGCAATTCCCAAAAAATAAAATAAACTTGAAAGGAAGAAAGAAGTAAACAATTAGGTTAAATAGTAATAATATACAACAAAAACAAACTAAAATAGGTTAAATTAATATGGTATACATCAGCTAGTTTGATTCTCTATAATGCAATTGTTTCATTAAAAAACATGAGACAACAAACTTCAGACATTTTTAAATTTTGAATAAACACCCATTTGAAAGAAGGTATGGTAGAGTACTCAAAGTTATTAAATACGACCATTTTTTAAAAAAAAATTAATAAATATAATTATTGATATTAATGAATAAAAAAATATTAATAAATATTTTCATATGTTTTGATCTTGTAATACTGAATTAACAATACATGATAATAGGGTTAATGAATATTTATAGGAAAATTGTACTGGGTAGTCGTCTAATTTTACAAAATAATTACAGACCTAGGCAAATTTAAAAATATTTAACATTCATAGTCAAGTATACTATATGAATAATACTCATCATACTGTATTATGTATTAGTTATTCAGTATAAAAAGTATTACTTTATATTGTATATTTGACTATGATTGCTAAATTTTTACAAATTTGTATAGTGTTGTAAATTTTTTATTTATTTGGTCTATTCTTGTAAAAACTTCCTATTTATAATGGTATATCAAAATGTATTAATAACTATTAATATTGTTGCCAAAAAAAAATATTAATATAAATATTTTAAAATTAACTTATATTTGTAATTATTTTGTGAGAATGATTTATTCGGTGTAATTTTCCATTATGTTTTGACCTTTGTTTCATTTTTGTTTTGTTTTGTAATGTCAGATGTTAAAGTTTAATGAATGTATTTTTAATAAAGTTTAAAATTGGTCTTTATATAAAAATTAGTCGTTATGTTTACCATTCACTTCATGGTTTTTTTAAATAGGTTCACATTATTCATCTCTTATGTTAAAATTATTGAATAAGATTTATGAAAAGTATATGTATATTAAAATTGAATATTTGATGATGCAATAATTAATATTAAAGTGCCAACAGAGTCCCAGCTCAACGACATTCGTGTACATTGAATGACTACAAGATCTTAGATTCAAATTTTTCATCTCAATTATTGTAATCTTAAAAAAATAAAAATCAATGTTAAAGTATGTCAGTGGACCTAACTCAATTAATATCTTAAATATAATGAAAAGTTGATGGCTTCATGTTTAGTATGTGTATTAAAATTGATTTCAATAATGTTTAATTTTAATTTTCCAAATAACAAAATTAGAAGTTTTGAAATGTGAAGGATAAAAATATTTATTTTTAATATAAAAAAATATTTGTATGGAGGACTAAATGTTAAGTAGTCAGAATTTTCTCCCCTAAATATCCTTGTATATATATATATATATATTTAAAGAAGAGAGTTTAAATCTTCTAAAAAAAAAAAGTTTAAATAGAGGATAGATTAGTAAATATTTTAAATTTCTTATTTGGCTCCAACCATTTTTCTATTTCTTCCCCCATTTCATCCATGAAAGAACACAAAACTCCCTTTCTACACCTCACTTTCATTCTCCTTTCTCCATGAGCACCCCCCCAAACTCCGGCGATGTCGGCGGCTTCCCCTACATCGTCGGGATCTCCGTCGGAATCCTCTTCCTCCTTACAACCCTAACAGTCGTCACCTATTTCTGCACCAGAACCACCGCCCCGCCGCCGAGCCGCCGCCGTCCCCGGCCGCCGGACCGGCGGCCGGATTTCGTCGTCCAGTTCGGATCGCCCGGGCTCGAAGACAACGCGATCAACGGGTACCCGAAGATTAAGTACTCCGAGGCGAAACTCGACGGGAAACTGGAGTCGGCCGCCGCGAGCGGCTGCTCGATTTGCTTGGGGGATTACAGAAACCGCGACGTGTTGCGGTTGCTGCCGGATTGTAGGCATTTGTTTCATGTGGGTTGTATTGATCCCTGGTTGCGGCTGAACCCTAGCTGCCCTGTTTGTAGAACGTCGCCGGTGCCGACGCCGGTCTCCACTCCGTTGGCGGAGGTGGTTCCGTTCGCCGTTGGGAGGAGCTGAGTCAACTCCCATGTAAATGTTTTTTTTTTTTTTTTTTTTCATTTATTGAGAAAAAAAACAAAGATGTTATTCGTTTTTTTTCTTTTCTTTATAGATTTAGTCAAATTGTGAATTTCGAAATTTAGAAGGTTTTTTTATCTTTTTCATTAAAATGGTTATGTTGTGAAATATAGACTAACCTAAGGAATTGAGGATTTTTACTATTTAGATCGTTGTCTAAAAGTTATTAGCATTATATATGGGTAGGTGGCGCAATGATTTCATTATTTGATTGTAAACCCGTTACAGACTATGAGTATTCTAGAATTGATATTTATAATTCTCTCCCTTATTATATTAAAAAAAAAATAGTATTATTACATATTAACATAATTTCAAAAACAAAATATTAGAAGCTACTTTTTTGTTTGTAAATTTTAATTTGGTTTGTAAAAATAGATACACAATGTAAGGCATCTCTAAGTAAGAAAAACATGTAGTCTTAGGACATGTTTGCCCCATGGACAAACGGAGGAGTTGACTTGGCTTGACTTCTATTCCATGTTTGCCCCATGGACTTCTATAACTCCATTCAACTCCTACCCAACTCCATCCGTGGGCCCCACATTTTTATTTAA
>JBBMEF010071006.1:0-10616 GCA_037832685.1 Sicyos baderoa | reverse complement strand
ACCCCCCTCCCTTGTTTAAAAAAAAAAAAAAAAAAAAAAAAAAAAAAAAAAAAAAAAAAAAAAAAAAACGCCTTCATCTTAAATTACAATTTTGAGAGCATGGGGTCTTAAATCCAAGGTGTTGGCTACTAGCCGACAACCCAGAAAACTCGAACTATCTCAACCCAATTTGACGGGTTGGGTTGAGTTCAAAATCATGAAATTTTCATGGGTTGGGTCAAAGGTTGACCTAAAATCAACCCAACCCAACCCGAATTTATCACTTTTTTTTTTTAATTTATATGTATATGTATTTTTTTTAATTATTATTGTTAACTTTTCATTTTTTAATATTTTTTTAACTTTAAACTTGTTAATGGGGTTTTGAATTTTAGGTAAATTTGAATTTTGCATTTGCAATAAGAATCTATTTGTACTAATGTTCGTCATAAGTTTCTAGAAATCGAAAAAGTGGGCGCTAGTTGCAAATCTATGAACTTGATAACTCAATCCAACCCAACCCGAAAATTGGGTTGAGTTGGGTTGGGTTAGGTTGTGCCTTTAATTGGGTTGGGTTGGGTTGGAGAATTCACCAACCCGAATTTTTGGGTTGGGTTGAAAATCACCTCAATCCAACCCATGTTAACCCCTAGGCTAGTATTGACCAACCCGAATTTTCCTCTTCTCCGCGTCGCCGAGGATGGCGCTCCCAACAAGCTCTCAAAAATCTAATTTAAGTCGAAGGCGACAATTTTTTTTTTTTTTTTTTTTTTTTGAAACGGGTAGGGTAGAGAGTTCAACTGGGAGTGAGTTTGTAAAAAATGAAGGAGAGAGAACAAAATTATTTTTATTTAAAATTTAACCATGGTTAACTCTAAAGTTGGATGAAAGACTATTTTTAAACTTAATTTAAAGTTGGAGGACTAAACTTGGACATTTGAAACTCTAGGGACTAAAGTGGAACAACTCTCAAAGTCTAGGGACCAATATTGGACGTTTGAAAGCTTAGGGACTAAAATGGAACAATTCTCATAATTTAGGGACCAAAATGATAGTTTAACCTTTTAGATTTTATAAAATCATATAAACTAAGTTATAGTTTTAAAAATTATTGAGGCTAAATTTATATTTCTCTAAACTATATATATTAAACTCTATTTTTTAAAATTATGAGAAGTAAACTTTAATTTTCTTCTCACCATAATTTATATATAGAGACACTTTTACGATACCAAGGCAATGTTTGATTTGCCATTTAGAATTTGGGGGTTTGAAATTAGTTGTTTGGTAAATGTAAAGATTCTGGAAAATTTAATTTTAAAAATTTAGAATATTTAAGAAATTTAAAACAACATTCTTCTCATTTTGAGTTATCAATACAACAAACCAAACACAATAATCAAAATTATAAAAAGTCTAGATTTTAACCCGCAAATCAAACAAAGCATTAATAGAAAGAACACAAAGATCATTTCTTCATTTTATGATAATGCACTTTCGCAGCAATACTTTATTTTTTATTAATAAAAATCTTGTACAACTTCTCAATATTCAAATTAGTAAAAGATTTGAGAATCTAGATACACTTCCACATTATTTATTTTTAGTGGATGTTTGCAGAGATAAGAAACGGTGAAGTTGACCTGGCTTGGTTTCTATCTCATATTTGCCCTCGTGGACTTCCACGTGTGGACCCCACGTTTTTATGTAAATATTAAAATATTAAAAAACTACTTAATTTCTATTTTTTTATCTAAATAAAAACTTCAACAATTCTCTTTCCATCGCATCAAACATAATTTTATTATTTAAAAACTATTAAATATTCATTTTTTTATTTAAATAAAAACTTCAATCATTCTTTTTTTTTCGCATGAAACATAACTTTATTATTTTTCCTTTCAAACATAAACTTAATTTCACTTATTTTCTCTTCCCATCCCAATCCAATCTATCCGTTCAAAGCCAAACATACTCTTAACTTTGTTAGAAAGTGAGGGAAGCTACCACCAAGTTTCGAAGTACCACACTTTTTCTCTAGGTATATAATAAATAGGCACTTTTTGTATCATCTCCTAACAACAAAAAAAAGTGAGAGTTGGGTAAATAAATAAAAATGTTAAATACGTAAAAAAATAATAATAATAAAATAAAATAGTTACTCCTCTTTGAATATAAAGTGGGAAAAAGAGAGAGAAGAACGACAGAGACAATTGCAGCGCAACAGTCGGTCACATCGGAAGGGGACCGCTTGGCCCTCGATTGCACACACCACACGGGATGGGCCTCGTGCACCACGCGCTTCCCCTCCACGCGCCACCAACTTTTTTTTTCCCTCATAATTATTGATTCAATTCTATTTTTAGAACAAGTGGGCATGAAATGAAATATTGGTGGCAATGTTTTTGTTTCTTAATATTTTAAATCTACTTAATAGGTGGGTGGCACCATAAGTTATTTAATTTGGTATTAATTAATTTCTATTCTACGACAATGTATTCAAGCTCTAAAATCAGTATTTATAATTTTCATTCTCCTAATTTGTATTCAAATAAATAAAATGAAATTTTAGCTCACATTTTACGTAATTTTGAAGAGTTAATTTAAGAAGTTATTTTGAAAAATTAAAATTTGAAAGTTGTAGTAAAAAAGTTGTGTATTTTTTTTATTAGATGAGTTAAAAACAATAGCTTATTTGGATGAAAATTTAAAATGAATGGTTAAAAAAAGTGATTATAAATAAATGGTTAAAAACAAATTATTTTGAGAAGTTAGAAATAAGTGACTAGAAATGAAGAATTATTTTGAGTAATTATAAATGAGTAGTTAAAAATGAAGAGTTATTCTTAATATTAAAAATGATAAATTATTTTTAGTAATTACAAAAAAAAACTCGTTTGGATGTAATTTTTTTGAGAATAGTAAGTAAATACTTGTTTTAAATCCTCACTAAATTCAACAGCAAACACCCCAATGAGTTATTTTTAAATTAACAACTATATTCACATAAATACTATTTTCAAGTGTGGGTGTACATGAATTTGGTTGTGAGAGATATCCAAACCCAACTCAAATTTTCGGGTTGACTACTTTTTCAATCAATATTGAGAGAATGAGATTCGAACCCAGATAGAACTATGCTCTTATTCGTCAAAACAAATAAATAATTAAAACAACAAAAGTATATGGCATAGTTCGACTATATGTTTTTATCATTATATATTAATTTTAAAGACTTAAAAAAATATTAAAGAGTATTGAAAATAAAACCCTAAAAATAATAATAAGATAAAAAAAATATATTCATATATATTTGGTACTACATATATAATTATGTTATAGGTAAAAAATATTTTTAAAATGATCATGTTAGGTCAGGTTAATTTTAGGTTAAGTCTTGACTTAATTCAAGCTAGGCAAATTTCATAAATTTAAACTAAACTCAATTTAATCCAAAAATATATTTAATTCATTCGAACCCGTTAAATTGAATTGAATTAATTAGTTATTCGAGGTGTCGAGTTGTTTGAACACTTCGACTTGGACCGAATAACAGTAAAAAAAAACGAAGAACGAGCGTTGGTCCCGGGATCAATAATGAGTGCACAATTGATGAAATGCAAACGCTGGCAGAATTTGGAGTTCATGTGCCTACGTGGGGCTCACTCATTCGTGGTCACCATTATCTATCTGGACCATTTGTCTTGGTCTTGATTGCGCTTCCCCATTTGCCGAATGAGAGGCGGACACGTGGATCAACTGTGCCCGTTAGATGAGATACATTCTCGAGATCGTAACCCTTTAAGTACTCACAATTATGTGGGAGACTGCCCAATGAGAAGGCTGGTCCACTTCCTGACCCCACAAGCGGACCCCACTCTCTCAACTTGCTGACATCAATCAGGGCCGTTGCTCTGGATTTATTGTCACTTTTTTCTGGAAAAAAAAAAGGTTATTTTATTTTTTAAGAAAATAAAATATTAAAAAAACACACACATAAGGTTGTTCCAAATTATTTTAGCTTATTTATTTATAATTTGTTGCTTCATATTATTTTGTGGGGGGGAGGCTGTTTTTTCTTAGTCCAAGTTGAGAGAAGAAGAATTATAATTACAATTCTAGAGATTGAATTCGTGACCGTGAAGTATAAATAGATTAACACTTAATTAGATAATCAATCGCGTCATTGACTCATTGTGAATTTATTTTTTAAATTATGTTCCTAAGAAATATAATTTAATAATCGCAAACGAATCGTTGGTTGAAATATAAATTAATAATCGCATCACTAACTTTGAGGGTCTGTGGAGAGGTTGTAAGAAAATGTTAATTTTATACCATATTTTCTGCACGGAGGAAAAATATTTCCTTTTTCAAATTGAGTTTAAAGATTAAGAAATTATTTATTTATTTATTATTTTTACATAAAATTTTATTTTTTATTAGGAATTTTGCATAGATATCACAAATGGGATAAATCATTGCATAGATAGCAAAAAAAAATGAAAATAATTAAGTAGATAGCAAATGTTGTTTGAAAAGACTAAAATGTCCTTTTAATTGGGCTTTCAGCCCATTTGATTGATTCAATCGATGACCCTTGATTGACTCAATCAGTGATCATTGATTGAGTTCAACCCCTTTCATTTGATTGACTCAATCAGTTCACTAATTGAACTCAATCAGTGATTATTGATTGAGTTAAGGTAGAATGAGTATTTTTTAAAATAATTATCCAGATTTTGCTATAAATGAATTTTTAAAAAGAAGTTGCTATAATTTTAATGAGGAGTTGAGATTTTGGTATACAATGTAAATTCCCTTTTTTATTTGATGAATATTCTCGAACAATATTGCCCTGGTTTAAAAAAATTTAATCATAACAATTAAATGTAGTATTGACAAATTCTCATCATTGATAAATTTATGGACTTGTAATTTTTTAGTAATTTATTAAATTCAAAATTAACCACAATAGCTTATAAAACTAAATAATTAAATTATAAGATTATCATTAAAAATTAATTAAATCATTAACTCATTAAAACTAAAAATTAAATAAATAATTAGATTTTAATTTTTTAAATAAATTAATTAGATTTTCTTAAAAGAAACAAAAAAGAAGAGCAATTAAAATAAAAGTATAATAAACCAATTAATTATAATACTAAAATTAAAGAAATAAAAATAATATAAACTAAACTTGTTTCTCATAGTATATAAAATTAAATAACTAAACTTTTTTTAAAAAATAAATTAAATAACTAAATCATTAAAATATAGAAGAAAAAAATGTTAACAAACGAAATAGAAAAAATTAATTAATTAAAACTAAAAATAATAACAATAATAATAGAAAAAAATAATCAGATAGTAAAATTATAAAGTTCATTAAAATAATTATATAATTAATTAAATAAAACTTAGATTACAATTTTGAAAATAAGTAACTAATTATATTCAAATAAATTTAAAAAAAATAAATGACAAACCCATAAAATTAAATTTAAATTTAAATAAAGGTAAAACTAAATAATTAATCTATTCCATTATAATGGTAAAACTCACCGACATCTAGGGCATGTTTGTGGAGTGGAAAATGGTGGAGTTGGTTTGCCTTGACTTCTATCTTATGTTTGTCCAATGGACTTTCATAAGTCCGCTTAACTTCTACTCAACTTCATGCGTGAGCCCCACGTTTCTATTTAAATATTAAAATATTAAAAAGCTACCCAATATCTATTTTTGTATTTAAATAAAAACTTCAACAATTCTCTTTCTATCCCATCAAACATAACATTATTATTAAAAAACTATTAAATATCAAATTTTTTATTTAAATAAAAACTTTAACTATTTTCTTTCTATCACATCAAACATAATTTTATCTTTTCTTTCATTCTCCCAAACATAAACTTATTTCACTTATCTTCTATTTTCATCCTAACTTAACCCAACTCAACTCATCCTCTCAAAGCCAAACATGCCCCTAGTATCACACATTAACCTTTCTTTTATTATTATTATTTTTTTTTTCCTTTTTTTTTTTTTTTTTTTTTTTTAAGTTTCATCATAATTTTATTCCAATCATTTTATCCAAATGTGATTTTTCTTAAATACTAGTTCCACTATTCTTGTTCAAATGTAATTTTGCTATAATTCCTCCCTTAAACGTCTTTTCAAAAACTCTTAACTTTTCTCTCATCTTGTTAGCCCCTCGAGTGAGTGCTCATTCAAATATTCAAATATGATAGAATGATTTGAATTTATAAGCTCATGGTTACTAAATTATATAAGATGTCGGTAAAATTTGTATCTTTCTAGGCAATGACTAAAGAGAATTAGGTTTTATAAAAAGTGCAAAAATGATTTTCTGATGGACCTTTTTATTTATTCACTTCTCCATTTTATAAAAAAAAAAATACAATCTGCTTAGGAAAAAGAAAATACAGCATTTATACTATTAACCATGAACTAAATTATTATTACCTCTAACAAAATTATAAGAAGTAAAGAAAAGGAAAAATAATTTTAACTACCGAACACCACAATAGAGCTTAGAACTACTCAATTATGACAATTGAATGGTCCATTAATGAATCACTTTTGACATTAATTCGAGCTTACCCTTTCTTTTTCTAGAAATACTTAGCCTATCCTTTTCGTAAGGCATATTGGCAAGCAAATGATATTTAGAAAAAATCATTGATTTAACTAAGAGGGATATTTGCTAATACCGAAGCAAACCTCCATAATATTTATGTGGCACAATTTTATGTTATAAAATATTTATTTAAACAATAATTCAAAAAGAAACAATAATGCCACATAGATATTAGGTAGGCTTTACTAAGAAAACAAATATTTGTTTATTTAATTAATAATTTTGTTTTTTAAAATAATAATAATAATAATGAAGTCTATTTCTTTTGTTTTTAAAATAATAATATAATTTAATTAATATAATTAAATTTTACTTAACCTATTATCTTATATTCTTGATATTCTTGGGTTAGAATTTAAAATGGTATTTAGTTTTGAAAATAATTTTAAAGATTTTCATCTTATCTTACATCCAAAATAGGATGAGAT
Organism: Sicyos baderoa; assembly: GCA_037832685.1. NCBI lineage: Eukaryota > Viridiplantae > Streptophyta > Magnoliopsida > Cucurbitales > Cucurbitaceae > Sicyos > Sicyos baderoa. Next base: position 3,545 of record JBBMEF010071006.1, on the reverse strand, counting down.
CCATTATAAAATGGTTTAAGTGATTAAAGAAGGCGCAAAAATAATATATTTTAGAGAATTTGTACTCTATAGCAAATACCTTACCCTATATTAGAATTATAGTAACATTTTAAAAATATTACAAATGCAAATATAGCAACTTTTTTTCGAGATAATATTGATAGACTCTATGAGACACTATTGATGAAGTCTATCAGACACACTATCGATGGAGTCTATTAGACACTATTGATGGAGTCTACCAGACACTATTGATGGAGTCTATAAAATCTGATTTTGCTATATTTGCAAATATTTTCATTTTTTTACTATTTATATAATTTTTTTGCCTCAAACTTATCTGAACAGTCACGAACATATTCAAAAAGAAAAATTCATTTTGTTTTTTCATAAATTAAAGGATCCATATACTAACCTCATCCACCAATCATATCCCACCACTTCAACTTCTCCATTTTTTTTTGTTTTTTTTTCTTCTTCTCTCTGTTTCTTTCTTTCTTTTTCTTTTTTTGCAATTTAGATTCATTCTTGAAGCTCCCTTTCTCTATTGCTTCTACTTTTCCTCTTTCTCTTGCTCTTCTCTCTGTTTCAAACCAAAAAGAGAAAGAAAAGAAAAGGTAAAGAAAAAAATCAATCCCATCATTCCACACCCTTTGAGTTCACTCGGATTCTCATTTTTTCACCTTTCTTTTCGATTCCCCATTTTCTTACCATTTTCCCGATTTAGATATTGAACTTCAGTTCACCCTCTGTTCTTGCCCAGCTTTTTCCCGGAAAATTTTCAACCACTTTCTCGCTTATTTTCCCGGAAAATTTTGTCCTCTGTTTCTGTTTGGATTGTGGGAAAATTTCACCCACTGCAGTTTTGCAGCTGTTTTTTTAGGGTTTATTCCATTTATGAATTAGAATCGAACGAACAATACTGGGTTGAGATTATTTTTCGTTTTTGTTTTGTATTCTGATTTTTTTTTTTTGGTTTTGTTTTTGGAATAGTGTCTTTTTTTTTCTTTTTCTTTTTTGTAGATTCCTCAGAAAAAAAAAGTATTCTGATTCTATTCAAATGCTTGTTGATTTAACACCCATATTGTCAAATTCCTATTGCAAAATATCCATCCCCTCTCCCCATTTTGTGCATTTTTCTCCCTGTTTTCTTCCTGTTCTTCCTCTATTTAACAATCCCAATCTCTTCCCCACAATTCTAGAGTTTTCACTTTCCCATCATGAAGAATTGTTTGTTTCAATCTCTTTGAGTTGAAATTGTGTTCCTAAATTGCCCTTCATGAAGTGGGAAATGGAAATTCTCTCCCCTCCTAATTCTCTTGGTTCTGCCATGAGTTGGAGCTCCGGGAGCGACAGCAAGAGCTCGAGATGGACCGTGGCCGAGAACAAGATGTTCGAGAATGCCCTCGCCATCTTCGACACCGACACCCCTGACCGGTGGCAGAAGGTTGCCTCGATGATCCCCGGAAAGACGGTTGGGGATGTGATCCGGCAGTATAAGGAATTGGAGGCTGATGTTAGTAGTATTGAAGCTGGATTGATCCCAATTCCTGGCTATGATAGCTCACAGTTTACATTGGATTGGATCAGCAGCCATAGCTATGATGGATTCAAGCAATCCTATGGCCTCGTCGGGAAACGATCCTCGGGGCGGTCCGCTGATCAGGAGAGGAAGAAGGGAGTTCCATGGACTGAGGAGGAACATAAGTAAGTGTTGATTTACTTGCTTCTCTGTTGGATTCAAATACAATTCAGTAAAAAAACAACAACATTTGAATGAAAAATATTGTACTTTGTTTTGTAGAATTCTGTGCTGAGGTGATTGATTTGTGATTGTGAATTTATAATTTGTAAACAAAATTTGCAGGCTGTTTTTGATGGGGTTGAAGAAGTATGGTAAAGGAGATTGGAGGAACATCTCAAGAAATTTTGTTGTTACTAGAACTCCAACTCAAGTAGCTAGCCATGCTCAAAAGTACTTCATAAGACAGCTCTCGGGCGGGAAGGACAAGCGGAGAGCCAGCATCCACGACATAACCACAGTCAATCTCAACGACACGAGAAGTCCCTCCCCCGAAAACAAGAAGTCCTCGATATCACCGGAGCACGCAGCCGTGCTCCCTCGCCAGCCGAATCCATCATCAGCCGTGACACGAAGTACTTTCAATTGGAACCACCACCACCAACAACATAATAGTGGTGGAGCAGCCATGGTCTTCAACCACCCGAATGGGAACATTTTCATGTCCCCGGCCTCCTTCGGGGCGAACTCCTATGGCGGAGTTCGACTACCCGAGCACCAGGTGCAGAAAGGTGCAGTCAATGAACCCTTCATTGGACCCCAAAATATGATCTTTCAGATGCAGGCTGGTCATTGCTTTCCTCATGGATAATTGAATTGAGCTTTTTTTTTCCCATTTTCTATTTTTGAAATGCCAATGCCAATGTCCTTTTTGAGCTTTGATTTAGTATAGTTGTAATCTCAATTTCCCCCCTTGGTTTATGGAAATATCCTGTCATGTACTTTGAAATACAGTCCATATCTTGAAGAGGACAGTATTGAATTCATCAATGTTTCTCTGCAAATTGCAGATTCTGTGTTGGAATTACAAGGCATTTAGAGATGGGCAAAAACAAATGTGCTTTGCTTAGTCAATGAAAAATGCTGTGCAAAAAAAAAAAAAAAAAAAAAACTAAGCTAAGTTGCTCTGGATAAGATTCATGTCCATGTTTCGACTCAAAATTCACGAACAGAACCTCGACCTGAACCGTTACGACTCGAGGAAAAGCCCCGTCTTCTTCAGCGCCGAGGCCGAGGCGAATGATATACCGAAGCCGGGGAGAGTTATGCAACTTCTTCACATTGAAGAAAGAAAGAAAGAAAGGAAGGGTAATTGTTTTAGACAATACTCTACATTATGCTTCTATCAGTCATTGTCTACAAACTATTAAACATAATTGTTATTCATCTGTCAGTTTCTATGTTGGTTGATAAGTTTCGAAACAAAGTGTTGCAAACAAAGTTGTTCCAGATCGCTAAAATTAGAGAAAGATCTTGTGTATTTAAGAAATGGGTAACACCTTCATTGATATGAAGCCTTTTGGGAGATGTCAAAAAACAAAGTCATAAAGGGTGATTCCCAAAGTGGACAATATCATATCAATGCGGAGATTTATGATTGTTCGTTGTCCCTAATACAAAGTTCAAAGTTTGTTGATTTCCAGCTTCGATTTAGATTTTTTTTTCCCCTTGGGTTTAATTTTATAAATGAAAATATGTTTTTGATGACTTTTGGATTGAACTTTCTTTTCAATTAGAAAAAGACACAGACAAAGAAACAGGTAAAAACACCGTAACAAAACATGTTAATTGATTGATTTAGGGCGTGTTTGGTGCAGGGGTTAAGGTTAAGTTAAGAGGGGTTAAGTTAAGCTGGGTGTTAAGTTAAACTGAGGGGTTAAATTAAACTGTGTTTGGTAGACATACTTTTGTAAGCTGGATTAAGTTAAGCTGACTGTTGTTTGGTGAGCAGGTTAAGTTAAGC
>JBBMEF010070995.1:0-10617 GCA_037832685.1 Sicyos baderoa | reverse complement strand
GTTTGCCTACTAATTTGTCTATAGCTAGCTATCTAGCATATACTTCATAGGTGGATGTGGATATTCATATTATATTTGATTAAAGGAATGATACAAATGGTCAAAGCTTCTCCTTTATTATCTTTAGTTTTAATCATTAGTGGGTTGAATCCTGTCACTTGGAAAAACAACCATGATTATGATATTAAAAACAAGAACACAGTGGAATTGAAAAATGGCTAACATATTCATAATTGTAATTGATGAAAGGGTTTGTCGTCATGCTTGAAAATATTATAAGCTTTTGTTTGTTATGAGAAGCAAGCAAGTATTGTAGGAAGGTTAAATAATGCAAATCTCTTGCATTTACATTGAGCAAAGACAGGCTGGTTAGGAAGAAACTTTCTGCTGTAGACTTTTGTTATATATATATATATATATATATTCTACACAAATTGGGTTCTAGAGAGTTTGGTTTCTTTTGGTTAGACGTTTGACCAAATCAAATACTTTGTTTAGCATGTAGAAGTTAGGAAAACACTGAATGTAATCATTTTTTGATTATCTGAATTTGAGCCCCATAAAGTTTACAATATTTAGTTGTAATTTTAGATGAAGATACTGGTCTTTTGAATATTTTTTTTAATAATACATATTGTTGTCAATGTCAAATGGGTATCCTCATCTCAAAAGGCATCTTATTAAGTGGCCTACTAGATAAGGTCTTGACTTTTCTCTTTTACGTATTAACAATTGCATATTAGATTATGTCTTGAGTTCGATCTCACAAAGAGAGTAAATCAAAGGAAAAAGTTGATCAAATTGCTTTAATTATGGAAGAGTAGAATGATCGGAATGCCAGGTTTTGGAGTGAGTGGGATGATCGGAGCTTCTTTTCCTTCACTCCTCTTTCCCTAATTGTTGAGTTGTGTTAAACCACCAATCAATCCAAAAGCCTAAACCGATGGATTGGGGTAAATTTAATTATATCAACCAACACTAATAGGAACCTCGAGTCATCAAAAGTTTCGTGACTCAACTTAGTATGGTCACCCAAATGTTGTAGGGTTAGGCGGTGTGTCTCAGTGACACGGATATATATAAAAAAAGAACTTAGTATGGTCACCTTAGTTCAATAGGTTTTATGAAATTAGAATTTTATGTCGGTCTTTTATTTGATTGAGCCAAACTAACCCGGTTAGAAATTTATTGAGCCAAACTAACCTGGTTACACTTCTAAATCTCACACCAACCTGATTGTATGTTAACTATTGGGTCTAGTATCATTTGTTCGTCGTAACGAGTCTCCACTAACCAAAAGGTAAGACGGGATGAAATCTTCCATTTCTAACTTTCCAACTTCTTAACAACAAACGTAGGATGTTCTAACATTCTCATAGTTTTTTTTATCCGTGAATATCTGAGTCAGTTACAACTCAACTATATACGAAAATATAGGTATTTCTAAAGTGAAATCAAGAGTAAGTTACTATAGGAAATTGGTTTGGATACTCGGATGTGGTTGAAAGAAAGCCGAAGGAAATACACTTGTATCTTTTGGTTTGAGTGGTCTTAGTCAGTGATAAAAAATAGGAAAGAAATTAAACTTTGAATTAATCATCATTAGAACAAAGATAATGGCAGGCATGATAGAGATATGTATTAGTCTTGTCAATTTATTTTATTTCATTTTAATCTTTTTTATTACAAGAGGAGAAGATTTAGTCCTTCAACCTCAGGTGAAATAGATGGTCTTGATTGTGATATGATTACTATTAGCATTTATTAGGATTTTATTATATTTGATTTGTTGTCTTATTTAATCATTAGGGTTAGAATTAGAGTTTAGGTTTTATTATAAATAGGATGGGTTAGGTAGTGTTTAGGATCGAATTATGAAATGAGTATTTGAGTGATTTATTGTAGGGATCGAGAGATTCTTTTGAGAGGGAGGTTCCAAGACCTATCAAAACTTGGTTATCTTTATTTATTTATACAATATTTTACTTTTGATATAATCTAGATCCTGGATCATATCAATTGGTATCAGAGCTTTTCGATCATGACCATGAATGAAAGTTCTTGAGAGTTTTGTCTAGAAACACTTGAAAGTATGATAACCATCATCGATCGTATCCTGGAAGTAAAAGCGACGGCTAGAGTTTTGACACCACCTCCGCCACCGCCTCCACCTCCGCCACCCACATCTTCGCCGCTGCCACTAACGCCGACGCCATCGTCGCCGCTGCTGCTGCCCCAATCTCCGCCGCTGCCGCTGACGCCGACGCCATCGTCGCCGTTGCTGCTGCCCCAATTTCCGCCGCTGCCATGGTTGCCCCACCTCCGCCGACACCGCCTCCACCAACACCGCCACCGCCGCCAACGTCGCCGACTTCGCCACCAACGCCGCACCACCACCACTTCTACCGTCACCACCGTTGCCACCACTGTCGCTGCCGCCTCCGCCGCTGCCAAAAAAAAAAAAAAAATTGACTTTTTATTTTTATGTAACACCTTGAGGACAAGGTGGTTTTTTGGGGGGGAAGTATTGATATGATTATTATTAGCATTTATTAGGATTTTATTATATTTGATTTGTTGCCTTATTTAATCATTAGGGTTAGAATTAGGGTTTAGGTTTTATTATAAATAGGATGGATTGGGTAGTGTTTAGGATCGAATTATGAAATGAGTATTTGAGTGATTTATTGTAGGGCTCGAGAGATTCTCTTGAGAGGGAGGTTCCAAGACCTATCAAAACTTGGTTATCTTTATTTAGTTATACAATATTTTACTTTTGATATAATCTAGATCCTGGATCATATCAGATTGTTGTGGTTTGCTTATGTGGGGTTGGTTGGTAATTACTTAGGATGTGTTTGGATAGATTTGTTTTTTAAAAAGAGGTATTTTGAATAGTTATGAAATATTTCTCTAAAACCTTTCTCTCAATCTTTCATTATTTCTTTCAATTTTTATACTTCTAAGTAAATATTTCTCTAAAAAATGGAAGATCAATCAAAGAAATAGAGTTGGTGGCCATTGTGGAGGATGATAGAAATCAAAAAAACAAGAAAACCAGAAAAAGAATGAAGGTTTGGGAGAGAATAGGCGAGGATAGAAAAATAAATAAATAAATAAATAAATAAATATATATATATATATATATATATATTATTGTTGTTATCATAGAAGTACACTTTTTTATGACTCGAGAACTTGGAGCTTCTGCTCCTCTAATTACACAATGCACTATTCCTTTAAATGATTTCCCCTTCCAAGGTCCTTAGCTCTCCTACTTTTCTCGCACTCGGTTGCCATTTGCTTCTCGACACGGGTTGATTATGTCAAAGTGCGCATATTGTGATTGTCTTAAAACCACTGCTGGAGAAAAACCTGTTTTGAAATCAAGTAAAGTATGGGCAACAATTTCACTTGTACTATTTGCTTGGAGAGTTGCTGGCCATATATTATCACATATCGTTTTGGGTTCTGAAATGAAGAAGTTGGTCACAATACTTCTTGAACTCCCTCCTCACAAAGCAGTGCACATCTGGGAGGAAGAGAAAGTGGGGAGGCAGTCTGACCCTAAGTAATTACCAACCAACCAACCCCACATACCTTCGGGATGCACCTTTCTCTCTCCTCACACGTTTTCTCTCTCGCAATTAGGGTTCCATTGCTGCCGCCGCGGTTCTGGGTGTTTGTGGGCTCGCATCTTCTCGCCTGAGGACTCGAATCGAGCGTCTGTGGAGCTTGCTGAAAGCTGTGTGTGGTCTAGCGTGGTCGAGTTTCGTCGGACCGCCGAAACCCGATCACCTCTGTAATGAACTTGCGAACGACCGGCGAACACGACCCAACTCGCGAACCTCCCATTGAACAGAAAACGGACTCGCGAATGACCGACGAACCTGGAACTCACGAACGACCGACGAACCTGGAACTTGCGAACGAACGACGAAACTCGACCACGCTAGACCACACACAACTTTCAGAAAGCTCCACGGATGCTCGATTCGACTCCTCAGGCGAGAAGACGCGAGCCCACAAACGGCCAGAACCGCGGTGGCGGCAATGGAACCCTAATCGCGAGAGAGAAAACGCGCAAGGAGAGAGAAAAAATTTATGTCCAAGCCCTAACTATTCAAAATACCTAAAAGCCATAGTTTTAGCAACAATTTTATAAATCGTATTGCACAACTAATAGACCGAAACTCTTCCATTTTACAAGAGATCTGCAGTTTAGGAATCAGAGCAATAAAAGTACCATTTATAGGCCCAACATCATCACCATCATTTAACACCCCGAGACAAAACTTCACAACCTCATCCCCGACTATATCCCAGTAATTTTGAAAAAAATAAAGCATTAGTCCCATCAGGACCGGGGGCTTTAGAAGGATTCATGCTTTTAAGGGCAATCTCAATTTCGAGCCTAGTGAAATTCTTATCCAACTCTCTTGAATCAGCCTCATTAATCTTTCTCGGAACATCCCTCAAAACCCTATCCTTAGCCTGAGGACTACTAGGTTGAGGTTTAAAAAAATTGTCAAAATAACAATTAGCCACTCTAGCTATGTCTGCCTCCTTAAACCATAACCGACCATCATTATCTTACAATTTCTCAATCTTATTACGTTTCTTACGATGAGACGCTCTCGAATGAAACCATTTAGTATTCCTATCCCCCCATTTAAGCGAATCATCCCTAGACCTTTGCTTCCAAAACATCTCTTCCTCCACCAAAAGATTTTCAAGATCCGCTTCAGCTTTCTGAATCGAATGAGATCGAGATCCTCTCCCGATTCATTCAGCTGAAAGATCTCATTCTATTTAACCTCAATAGCCTTTTTTAACGAGCCATTTAATCTATTAAACAAACATTAACACAATTAAACAAATTAGAGGCATTAGGCGATCTAGTATCATAAACAACCCAATTGGATTTCAACAAGTTTTTACACTCCTCAAACTTAGCCCAACTATCCTCAAATTTTAACGAGTTTGCCTTCCTAAAAACCTCCTTCCCCTCACCCAGCCAAGAAAACACAGCAAGAATTGGCATGTGGTCCGAGGAATGAAAATTTAAATGTTCAACATTAATTCAACAAGACTTAGAAATAAAAAGCGGGCTAGCAAAATACCTATCACGCCGAACACGAGTAGCATAATCACAATCTTTCCGCTTAATCCACGTAAATTGATCACCCGAAAAGCCAACATCAATGAGCGAGCACTCATCTAACACCTGATGGAAGTTCTCCATACTCACACGACTTATAGAAGAGCCAAACTTTTGTTCATCCTCATTGAGAATCTCATTAAAATCACCCCCAATAATCGAAGGGAGATTAAAACAATGATTCAATCTTCTAATCAGATCCCAAGACTCCCCCCGCTTCGAAAGAACCAGATTACCATAAAAACCAGTAAACCTCCACCATTCTCGATGGTCCTTGATAAATGCATCAATATGACCCATAGAGAAGGAAGAGATCGTAACATTCAGAGAAGAATTCCAAAACAGAAAAATGCCACCACTACGACCCTTGCTTGGAACCCAAAAACAATAATCAAACCCAAAAGTCCACTTAAGTTGCGTAACAACATCATCACCACACTTTGATTCTGAAACAAACACCAGATCCGACTTACTTTTGAGCACCTCATGGCGAAGTGCACAGATGGCCCGGGGGTTTCCTAACCCCCGAGCATTCCAACATAAGGTTCTCATTGCGTCCGGCGAGACTGTTCAATAGTCTCCACCGATATCCCATTGATAGTGTCAATGTGTCCAACACGCGCCTTCTTTCCAAAATCCTCCATAACAATTTCCTCACTACCATGTTTTTGCCGACTTATGTAAAGCAGTTCATCGTCCATGACCTTCTCCAATGAGCCTCTCGTCCTACCCCCCAATCTTGCTCTACGCTTCCAACTACCACCGCCCGATTTAATTTTTCCACCTCCCCCGTCTGGATCTAGACTTCCACTATTGGCTAGTCTTTGAAGCTCCGATCCTATAATATTATCCTTTATAACATCCTCTTTATTTCCACTCCTTAATATTGGTGCATCTTCATTAAAAACTACTGTAGAATTTTGAGCAGCTTTTAAATCCTGTTGGCCAACTTTCTTAGAAAAAATCAAAACTCCTTTACCTTTATGAACAACAATTGGGATTTTTAAAGTGGAAGTATTCATTTCCTTCAATCCAGCCCCTTCAGGCCCATAATTTAAACCATTCACATTCAGCCCATCAATTTTTTTTAAGAGATCCTTCATCCTTGAGTCAATCAGCCCACCCTTCCCATTACTCACAATAGGCTCAAACACCATTTTGACTTCATAAGTTCCAGATTGACCTATCTCCTCACCAGACAACAAATGACTTTTCCCACACACCTCTTTCTCCCCCATTTTGGCTGATTCAATTAATGCCTTCTGCAACATTTCCTTTTCCATCAAGTCTTCCGTACGCATAGAACCGCTAAGCTCGATAGACCCCTGCGAAGAAACCAGCCCCGTCTGACCACAAATGGCCTCGCCACTTCTCTAGCACTAGCTGATGCTGATGAGCCGTTGGACCCATAACTAGCTACCTTGATTGTCGGAACAGTGCCAACTCGCTCTGAGTTTGCCGACGAATCCCTTTGTTCCACGCTCGGAGTTGCATCCCAAAGTGGGTCGACTGCCTCCCCACTTTCTCTTCCTCCCTCCTTCGTAACTCAGCACCCCATCCCACATCCTCCCGGAACGCATGGCCCTCTTCCCTTCCCCCTTGACCTCGCCCTCTCCCTCTACCCCAGCCACCCATACCTTGGTCTGTTGCCGACACCCAATCACCTCTATAATGAACTAGAGGTTCACAGAGCTCCTCTCCAAAAGGGAACGAAGACCCTTCCCCAATAAGAATAAAATTACATTTTTGCGCCAAATGCCCTATTCTTCCACATCCTGCACAAAAATATGGTAATTTTTCATAGAAAACTCGAACGACGAGCAGCGAACAAAACCAAAAACGCGAACCTCCAACACGAACCAGAGACCAGGCTCTCGAACCTCCCACACAAAGCAAAGACCTCACTCTCGAACCTCCACGAACACCCGACGAAACAGACCTGAACTCTCAATCCTGGAGCTCGCTAACCTTGATCTCCCGAACCTGGAACTCACGAGCCTGAAGCAAGACCCAAATCGCGAACCCGAAACTCGCGAACGATCGGCGAACACGACCCAACTCGCGAACCTCCCACAGAACAGAAAATGGACTCGCGAACGACCGACAAAACTGGAACTCGCGAACGACCGGCGAAACTTGATTACACACTGCTTTCAGCAAGCTCCACGGACGCTCGATTCGACTCCTCAGGCGAGAAGACGCGAGCCCACAAACGCCCAGAACCACCGCGACGACAATGTAACCCTAATCGCGAGAGAGAAAACGCGCGAGGAGAGAGAAAAAAATTATGTCCAAGCCCTAACTATTCAAAATACCGGGAGGATGTGGGATGGGGTGCTGAGTTACGAAGGAGGGAGGAAGAGAAAGTGGGGAGGCAGTCGACCCACTTCAGGATGCAGCTCCGAGCGTGGGAAAAGGGGATTCGTCGTCAAACTCTGAGCGAGTTGGCACTGTTCCGGCAATCGAGGTAGCTAGTTATGGGTCCAACAGCTCGTCGAAATCGGCTAGTGTTAGAGAAGTGGCAAGGACAATTTGTGGTCAAACGGGGCTGATTTCTTCGCAGGGGTCTGTCGAGCCTAGCTGTTCTATGCGTACGAGAGACTTGATGGAAAAGGAAATGTTGCCGAAGGCATTAATTGAATTAGCCAAAATGGGGGAGAAAGAGGCGTGTGGGAAAATTAAAGTCATTTGTTGTCTGGTGAGGAGATAGGTCAATCTGAAACTTATGAAGTCAAAATGGTATTTGAGCCTATTGTGAGTAATGGGAATGGTGGGCTGATCGACTCAAGGATGTAGGGTCTCTTAAAAAAATTTGATGGGCTGAATGAGAATGGTTTAAATGGTGGACCTAAAGGGGCTGGATTGAAGGAAATGAATACTTCCACTTTAACAATCCCAATTGTTGTTCATAAAGGAAAATGAGTTTTGAATTTTTCTGAGAATGTTGGCCAACATGATTCAAAAGCCGCTCAAAATTCTACAATAGTTTTTAATGAAGATGCACCAGTATTAAAGAGTGGAAATAAAGAGGATGTTATAAAGGATAATACTATGGGATCGGAGCTTCAAGGACTAGTCAAGAGTGGAAGTCTAGATCCATACGGGGGAGGTGGGAAAATTAAATCGGGCGGTGGTAGTTGGAAGTGTAAAGCAAGATTGGGGGGTAGGACGGGAGGCTCATTGGAGAAGGTCATGGACGATGAACTGCTTTACATAAATGGGCAAAAATATGGTAGTGAGGATATTGTTATGGAAGATTTTGGAAAGAAGACACGTGTTGGACACATTGATACTATCAATGGGATATCGGCGGAGACTGTTGAACAGTCTCGCCGGACGCAATGAAAACCTTATGTTGGAATGCTTAGGGGTTGGGAAACCCCTGGACCATCTGTGCACTTCGCCATGACGTGCTCAAAAGTAAGTCGGATCTGGTGTTTGTGTCGGAATCAAAGTGTGGTGATGATGTTGTTACGCAACGTGGACTTTTGGGTTTGATTGTTGTTTTTGTGTTCCAAGCGAGGGTAGTAGTGGTGGCCTTTTTCTGTTTTGGAATTCTTCTCTGAATGTTACGATCTCTTCCTTCTCTATGGGTCATATTGATGCCTCTATCAAGGACCATCGAGAATGGTGGAGGTTTACTTGTTTTTATGGTAATCCTGTTATTTAGAAGCGCGGGGAGTCTTGGGATCTGATTAGAAGATTGAATCATTGTTTTTATCTCCCGTCGATTATTGGGGGTGATTTTAATGAGATTCTCAATGAGGATTGTTGGTTGATATAATTAAATTTATCTCAATCCATCAGCTTAGGCTTTTGGATTGATCGGTGGTTTAACATAACTCAACATGGTATCAGAGCAGGAGGTCCTGTAGGGCATTTCTCAAATTTCAAAGCCTGGTTGATATAATTAAATTTATCCCAATCCATCAGCTTAGGCTTTTGGATTGATTGGTGGTTTAACATAACTCAACAAGGATGAACAAAAGTTTGGCTCTTCTAAGAGTCGTGTGAGTATGAAGAACTTCCGCCAGGTGCTAGATGAGTGCTCGCTCATCGATGTTGGCTTTTCGGGTGATCAATTTACGCGGATTAAGCGGAAAGATTGTGATTCTACTACTCGTGTTCGGCTTGACAAGTATTTTGCTAACCCGCTTTTTATTTCTAAATCTTGTCGAATTAATGTTGAACATTTAAATTTTCATTCCTCGGATCACATGCCAATTCTTGCTGTGTTTTCTTGGCTGGGTGAGGGGAAGGAGATGTTTAGGAAGGCAAACTCGTTAAAATTTGAGGATAGTTGGGCTAAGTTTGAGGAGTGTAAAAACTTGTTGAAATCCAATTGGGTTGTTTATGATACTAGATCGTCCAATGCGTCTAATCTGTTTAATTGTGTTAATGTTTGTTTAAAAGAAAAGGCTAGATGGAATAAGAATACATTAAATGGCTCGTTAAAAAAGGCTATTGAGGTTAAAGAGAATGAGATCTTTCAGCTGAATGAATAAGGAGGCAAACATAGCTAGAGTGGCTAATTACTATTTTGATCAATATTTTTAAAGCTCAACCTAGTAGTCCTCAGGCTAAAGATTGGGTTTTGAGGGATGCTCCGAGAAAGATTAATGAGGTTGATTCGAGAGAGTTGGATAAGAATTTCACTAGGCTCGAAATTGAGATTGTCCTTAAAAGCATGAATCCTTCAAAAGCCCCTGGTCTTGGTGGGACTAATGCTTTATTTTTTCAAAATTACTGGGATATAGTCGGGGATGAGGTTATGAAGTTTTGTCTTGGGGTGTTAAATGAGGGTGATGATCTTGGGCCTATAAATGATACTTTTATTGCTCTGATTCCTAAGCTGCAGGTCTCTTGTAAAATGGAAGAGTTTCAGCATTTTAGTTTGTGTAATACTATTTATAAAATTATGGCTAAAACTATGGCTAATAGGCTGAAGATTGTCCTGGATAAAATTATTTCCCCAAATCAGGTTGCTTTTGTCCTTGGTAGGTTAATTACAGATAATGTTGTTATTGGTTTTGAGTACATTCATTCTATTCAAAAGCGTAAGTTGGGAAAAAAAAAGTTGGGCTGCTCTTAAGTTGGATATGAGTAAAGCCTACGATAGGGTGGAATAAGATTTCTTATATGGTATGATGGAAAAATTGGGTTTTAGTCATACTTGGATTGCGAAGGTAAAAAATTGCATTTCTTCGGTCAAGTAGGCGGTGTTGATCCTTATGGAGACTTTTTTTCGAAGAGGGGCTTAAGACAAGGGGATCATTTGTCTCCTTATCTGTTCCTCATCTGTGCTGAAGGGCTTTATTCTATTGGGAATGATCATTGGTTGAACAGAGAGGGAAATCCTTTTGCTCATGGGGTTAATCCTGAATGGAATGATTCCTTTGTCATGGATCTGCTGTTGGATGGTAATAGATGGAATAAAGAGATGATTAATAATATTT
>JBBMEF010070984.1:0-10617 GCA_037832685.1 Sicyos baderoa | reverse complement strand
GACAAAGAATAATAACAGAATATAAAGTGTTGAAATGCGATTGAAAATGCTAAACGCAACGGAATTTTACTTTCAATGAAAGAATAGGCTCAGGTTAAGGTATTTGAATGCGATCTACATGCATCGGGGATAAGACTCTTGGTAAGAAGCGGCTTCGCACAACATGAAACTTAAAGCTCCCTCTCGAGATGCATTCATCCTCCTCGAACTTGCACTCTCACATCAAAGTTTGAGGCTCTTAAGCATGAAATGCGCACTAGCGAGACGATTATATCTAATTCTAACTCTTAACAGGTAGGAGATCCTAACACTGAAACTAGTGGTCATCTATAGGAAGTCTCTAGCCCCTTTCCTCTCGGAACAGCGAGGATAGCAAACATGAATGGGTGATCAGTCGAAACATGCTTAGAATTAAAATGCCTATAGCAACATAGCTCGACATCTCCCTGCTCACCCCGGTAACATGCATCACACACTCATTCCTAACTCCAGCGGAAGATCCAAGCTAGCTCCGGACAGCAGCAGCAACAATGGCGGAAAATTACAGAGAACACTACGAAGAAGACGACGAAAAACTCCTGAAATTGAGAGCACTTTTACGGAAATTAAAATCTAAAGCTGGCCGTCAATCATTCAAATGTTAAATGCAGCTTTTATAGGCGTCCGGAATCATAGATGGACGGCTGGGATCGAGTTTAGAACTTTCTTGTCCACTTCTCCAATCGTGACGTCAGCAACACGAAAATCCATCATTCACTTTTTGCCAGGAAATGAATATTCCCGCCTCCTCAAATGCGTGGATAAATACTGGGCACTTTTTACTCTTTTTCCCAATCTTCATTCTTCTCTTTCAATTTTCTCCTTCTTAGATGATCCAGCTTCAGCAACTTCATGCTTACACCCTAAAACAGTAGGAATAATTCCAACAAGTCAAAGGTTCAAGAAATGCGTAAAATATTGTTGTAGTCTCTGCATTTTTTACTCAAAACTCTCTTTTTCTAAGGATTTCTATTTCTTGCCTCTTTTACAACATGTTTTGCATTTTATGTGTATTTGACTGTTCTTAGGTGATTTAAGCTCCTAATATGAATGTTATGCTGTAAGAATATGCTTAAAAACACCTTATTTCAGGGCTATAATACTCTCTTTTGGAGAGGTATCAACATCTATGCGCGCGTTGGAAATACAAGTAGGACAAATTGCAGAAAATGTCAAATTAGACCACTAAAACAGTTGCCATCCGATACGGGAGGTTCTAGACGGCCTGGGAAGGAACAAGTGAATGCAATAGAGCTACGAAATGGAAAACCCTTGACAGACAGTGAGGAGATAAGAAAATATCATGGAAATAAGGAATCTCTTGAGGTAACAAAGAAGAAAACTGCACAGGACGATGCAGATCCAGATGAGCCTATGGTCAAAGAAAATGTGCCGGTTGCGGAAAAAACATTTACCTATTTATCACCCACCGCCACCACCATATCCTCAAAGGCTCGAGAAAAAGAGAAACGAATCACACTTTACGAAATTCACTGATATGCTGAAGCAACTACATATCAACATCCCTCTAGTTGATGCTTTGCGGCAAATGCCGAACTACATGAAGTTCTTGAAGGACACCCTTAAGGAAAAGAACAAATTCGAGGAATTCAAGGTAGTAGCATTGAATAAGGAATGTAGTGCAATTATCCAAAATAAGATTCCGCAAAAGGAAGTGGATCCTGGACAGTTCACTATTCCAGTCAAAATAGGAACCAATCATCTTGGACGAGCACTCTATGATTTGGGTGCAAGTATCAATTTGATGTCATTGTCGATTTATAAGAAGTTTGGGATAGGTGAAGCAAGGCCCACCACAGTACCTATTCAATTAGCTGACAGGTCGATAACTCGTCTTATCGAAAAGATTGAGGATATTTTGGTGCAGGTTGACAAGTTTATCTTCCCAGCAGACTTTATCATACTTGACCATGAAGTTGGTTTAGATGTTCCTATCATTTTAGGACAACCATTTTTTAGAACTGGACGAAAACTAGTAGATGTGTATGAAGGAACTATCACATTAAGGATGAACGATCAAAAGATTCAGTTCAATATTTTCGACTCAATCAAGCAACCAGATACAAAAGAAGTTTACAACATTAACCATTTGGAAGCATTACTGGAAGATGCGGTGGAGACTGAGCAAATGAAGAAGTTGATGATGATTAAGGATGAGATGGAAGAAAAGGAAGAAACGCATGATGACATGTTAAGGAACACATGGCAGACAGTGCATTACTATGAATCAATTAATGTTGAGGTAAATGCGACAGTACTACAGAAACCGTCAATCCCGCATTAAAATTAAAACTTCTTCCTGAACATTTGAAGTATGCTTATCTTGGAGAAAATGAGACGTTACCGATTGTTATCTCATCTAAGCTGAAGGAGGAGCACGAGCAACAGTTGTTGCAGCACCTTGTGCAACATAAAAAGGCAATTGGATGGACTTTGGCAGATATATCAGGAATCAGCCCAACCCTTTGCATGCACAAAATCATACTGGAAGAGAATGCGGAAAACTCAGTTGAGCATCAGAGAAGGCTCAATCTCGCAATGAAAGAGGTAGTGAAGAAGGAAATCTTGAAATTGCTGGATGCTGGAGTAATTTACCCCATATCAGATAGCCATTGGGTTAGTCCAATTCAATGCGTGCCCAAAAAGGGGGGCACTACTGTCGTTTGCAATGAGAAAAACGAGTTGATTCCTATGTGAACTGTAACAGGATGGTGAGTTTGCATGGACTACCAAAATTTGAACAAGGTTACAAAGAAAGATCATTTCCCGTTACCCTACATAGACCAAATGTTGGATTGCATCGCAGGTAAAGAATATTACTGTTTCTTAGATGGATATTCAGGGTATAACCTAATCATGATTGACCCACAAGATCAAGAAAAGACCACGTTTACTTGCCCTTACGAAACTTTTACCTTCCGACGAATGCCATTTGGACTCTACAATGCGCCCGCAACATTTCAAAGATGCATGATGTCTATTTTTTCGGATATGATCGAAGAGACAATGGAAGTCTTTATGGATGATTTTCACTGTTTTTGGGGATAATTTCATGAGCTGCTTAGCAAATCTTGAAAGAGTTCTCAACCGTTGTGAAGAAACACATTTAGTGTTAAACTGGGAAAAATGTCATTTCATGGTTGAAGAAGGAATTGTCTTAGGACATAAGATTTCTAAAGCCGGAATGGAAGTGGACCAAGCAAAGATAGAGACAATAGAAAATTTGGAACCACCAAGGAATGTTAAAGGAGTGAGAAGTTTTCTAGGACACGCTGGCTTCTATAGACGATTTATCAATGACTTTTCTAAAATTGCGAAACCAATGTGCAAGTTACTCGAGAGCGATCATCCCTTTGATTTCAACTTGGATTGCTTGAATGCCTTTACAAAATTAAAGAAAGAACTTATTTTAGCTCCTATTATGATATCGCCCGATTGGAAAAAACTCATTTGGAATAATGTGCCATGCAAGTGACTATGCGATAAGAGCGATATTGGGTCAGAAATGAGAAAAGCTGATACACCCAATTTATTATGCAAGCAGAATGTTGACTGGCGCGCAGCAGAATTATACAACCACTGAAAAGGAATTACTAGCTGTAGTCTACGCATTAGAAAAATTTCGGTCAGATTTGGTGGGATCAAAAGTAATTGTGTTTACAGACCATGTTGCGATAAAGTATCTGATGAGTAAAGCGAATGCTAAACCACGATTGATCAGATGGATTCTGCTTCTACAAGAGTTTGATATAGAAATCAAGGACAAGAAAGGCTATGAGAATGTTGTCGCTGATCACCTATCTCGATTGGAAAATCAGACTGAGGATCCGGCGATGTTGAAAATCTCTGAAAAATTTCCTGATGAACAACTTTTTTCTGATAAATGTTGTTAAGCCAAAAGCACCTTGGTTTGCAGATATTGCCAACTACCTAGCAAGCAAGGTTATCCCTACAGATCGTACTAGACAACAAGCAAAACGATTTTTCTATGACAGACGTTTATACTTTAGGGATGAACCGTATTTATACAGGAAATGTGTTGATGGAATTATACGACGATGTGTGGAAGAATATGAGATGAATGCGATTTTGGAATCGTGTCACGCATCGCCTTATGGAGGACACTTTGGTGGAATGCACACGATAGCAAAGATTTTTCAATCTGGCTATTTATGGCCAAGTATATTCAAGGATGCGCATCATTTCGCAAGGGCATGTGATAAGTGCCAAAGGCGAGGAAATATAGGAAAAAGGGACGAGATGTCTTTGACTTCAATTCTGGAGGTCGAATTATTCAATGTTTGGGGAATTGATTTCATGGGACCATTTCCTCCTTCGTACGAAAATTTGTACATTTTAGTTGCAGTGGATTACGTGTCAAAATGGGTCGAAGTTGTTGCCACACCTCTGAACGATGCGAAGACTGTGATTAAATTCCTGCACAAAAATATATTCACAAGATTTGGAACGCCTGGAGCGTTAATAAGCAACGAGGGGACGCATTTCATAAACAGAGCAATGGCACATGTACTCCAAAAGTATAACATCAAACACCGCATTGCTACACCTTATCATCCCCAGACCAATGGCCAAGCTGAAATATTAAATCGTGAGATCAAAAGTATTCTCGAGAAGGTAATTGCACCTAACCGCAAGGATTGGTCAATGCGACTCGGTGATTCACTTTGGGCTTACCGCACATCAATGAAAACATCGTTGAATATGTCGCCATGCATAATTGTGTACGAAAAAGCATGCCATTTACCTGTCGAGTTAGAACATAAGGCTTTTTGGGCGCTGAAAAAGGGAAACTTAGATTTACAAAAAGTTGGTTCTGCAAGAATGTTACAGTTGCTTGATTTGGAAGAACATAGGCAATTTTCATACGAAAATGCAAAAATGTACAAGGAAAAAACTAAACGATGGTATGATCGTAAGCTGACACCTCGAGTTTTTGAGGTAGGTCAGCAGGTTTTATTATTTAATTCTAGACTTCGTTTGTTTTCAGGAAAGCTTAGGTGTAACAGCCCGGTTTTCAGAGTTTGACTTTAGGTCAGTTGGCTGTTAATTTCGTTAAGAATTCTTGGTTAGGTTTGGAAATATTAATGGATTTTATATCTTGTTCGTTTTTATTTGCAGGAGTTGTTCTGGTAATTAAGAAACCCAGGGGTGTGTTTTATAAGTAAAATTAAATAGGATTTTAATTTGGTCCTTGGTGGGTTTCGAACCCAAGATCTAATGCTTGGAGAGGTGGCGTGTGTTTAGGAAATTAAAAGAAAAATAAATGACTCCAGCGGGTTTTGATGTGGTGATTTATTGGAATTAAAAAGGATTTAGTTGATTTAATTACTCAAAAAGGAGTTAGGGTTTTTGGGACTTGTTTTCACGCATTCCAACGCTAAGAAAGGAGGTCGTCTTCATTCATCTTGTTCATCGTTCCAACGCATGCTCCACGAGGTTTCCGAGGTAAGTTCGATCGTCTTCTTCATCTTCTCCTTGGGTTTTCGAATTTGTTGAGGTTGGTCTTTGCGTTGAACTGTTCTTGATTCTTGTTGTGGTTCTTGTGTTGTTCAATCCTGCTGCTGTCCATTCGCGCCCGAACAGCCGAGCGAGGCCTTTGCAACCCATTCTTCACGTTTCGCATCGAGTCTGTGCTGCCATCGCACCCGCGGAACCAAACCGCTCGAACCTCAGCCAATCGCGCACCGACCACGATCTGCCACATAGACCCTTTTGCACGCCAGCCGGTTCTTTCGTCCGCACCTGCCTGAGCTAGCAAGCCGTTCGCGTAAGCAGCCGCACCGCACCGCCCGCAGCATCCTCGACCGACGCCAACCGCACGCCTCGCCTGCCACAGCCACGCCAGCACTGAGACCCTGCCTTGTGCCTTGCCTCCGACCGTGAGCCCTAAGCAGCTTTGTTCTTCAGTTTCGATATTTTCCTACAGAACCGTTCGCTTAGTTATTCGATTAGGGGTTGTTCTAGAATTAATGAGTTATTTATTAATTGTTGGATTTTGTAATTCTTGCTAGGTTCTTGGTTGTTGAGTTGGTGTTTCACAGCTTAGGATTTTTTGTGTGTTTTATCGTCTTCTAATCCAGGTAAGGATCACTTACCAAGGTTGTGTGGACCCTGCGATTAATATTAATAGCACGTCGATGTTTGTATTCCTTCGTTTAATTCTTAGTGGATAGGTTTCTTGAATTGTTCTAGCTGGCATGTGTTGTTTCCTTCGAGTATGTTAGTTTCCTGCTGTTTGATCTTGATGTAGTGCCATGTTAGGATTGCTATTCTGAATTCCTATATGTTAATTGATCTGCTAGCATGTGCCTGATCTTAGAACCCCGTTTAGGCTTAGAGCTTATTTTAAGTAACGTAGGTCGAGGGGGAGTGTTGGTAACATGATGATTCTCGGGTTACAGATAACCCCAGTGATGTTAAGCTAGAGATAGCTCCTGGCCAATGTGTTGAGTTACAGATAACTCTTAGGATGTTGAGCTACAGATAGCTCCTGGCCGGTGTGTTGAGTTACAGATAACTCCTATTGTGTTGAGCTACAGATAGCTCGTGGCCACCAGGAGTTCAAATAACTTCTGTATGCTGAGGTACAGGTATCTCCTAGTTGTGCCGAGGTACAGATACCTCTTAGTTGTGCCGAGGTACAGATACCTCATAGTTGTGTCGAGGTACAGATACCTCATAGTTGTGCCGAGATACATATATCTCATAGATGTGAGAGTTTCAGATAACTCTTAGGTGTAAGACCCTGTTGGGCAACATAGTAAGCCCACGAGTTGGCAAACCTCTTCGCTTTGGCTGTTTAGCCAAGGTTGTTTAGTGGACCCCGCTTAGCGTTTGTTTGCATGTATCTTCTAGCTAAATGATGTATTTATCGTATTGTACCCCAGTTGGGGATTCTTACTGAGTGACTCGTCGCTCACCCTTATTTTCTGTGGTCTTTTCCACCAGGTAACTTGGGACCACGAATGGATGACTAGTGGAGGCAGTTGGAGGATCATGGGGGACCGCTTCTCTGTTATTATTTTTATTTATGTTGAACTCTGAGTAGACTTGTCGTTATCTTTTATGAACTGGAATGCATGTAGATAGGGCACGAAGCCCTTAAGTTATTTTCCCTTTTGAAAGAACATTTGGATTCTGTTATGTTTTAATGCAATAAAGATTATTTCTTATAAAGGAACTCTCTGGCCAGAGATGTATGATTTTAAATATTTTGGACAGGTGCTTGGAAACAGGGACAGGTTCTTAATTTTGGAAATGCATGTTTGTTTTTACAGTTTTTAATTTAATGGAATCTGGATGTGGTTCACGAGTCTTAATCATTTCTTTAAATTTTTAAAGGCATGCATTCGTAAAGGCCTAGGTTTAGGACCCTATTCAGGTCGGGTCTTTACATCAGGTCAAATGGTCTGGACCATTTTGCATTACACAGGTGCAACAAGGAAGAGCTATCTGGATAAAAAATGAAGCAAGTGGAAATGAGTTTGGCGGAATATCTTCATTTGCATTGACTGAAGAGTAAGCACGCGAACATGCGGTTGGAGCACGAGCGTATCAATATCATTTAAAAATAAAATTTCCGCTCCACGCATGCTAGTTTTTTTTCTTCTATCAACTTACGCGAGAAGAATCTATGTTATTTACTACATTAGGTTTTAATTATTTTTCTTTTCATTTTTCGATTTATTTTGCATTTTATATTTCTAGTTTATTTTTTTTTGTTAATCTCCGTAAATCTATGATTACAAATAAGTGGATTGGTCGAATGAACGGTTGAGATTGCAAAAAGGCGGCAATCATCATTACACGTAATTAATCACGGACGAATTTTGAGCGGCTATCTCGGGAGAATTTTTATCCGACGATGTGCAGAATTTGCATGACCGCCGAAGATTTATTGACGCTGACAAATGCGTTGATTGTTGCTGACCTCATGCCTAGTCAAACTGCCGTTTTACCCTTATAAAATGATGGCCTTGCTAACCCAACCGATGAACTTTCAACCAACCCTTCTTCTCAAACCCAGTAGATAAATCATTAAAAACCATGCCTCGAAGACTTGCAACAACCTATAGGAAATGGTGGCATGGAAAGATAGAGAGAGTGGGAGAGAATGACCCTGATGTAAACCAGCAACCTAATGAGGGAGGTCCAATGCAGAGTGATGAGGAATCGCATGTCGGCACACTAGTTCGTCGACATGCGTTTGTTCCAGTCATAGAGTTGGAGAAACCTGCAGAAGTGGAAGAGTCGTTGTCAATACCTGGTGAGGAAAGAGTCGTAACTTCAGCATTACGTAATGTAATGGTGGAGGAAGACTCTTCGCCTTCAAGGTATTTCGAAGGACTGACCCCTTCCATGGAGATTCGGGATGCTGAGGATTTTGATCGAGTTTTGGAATACATTAGCCGAAATAAGGTTGAGAGTAGAAGTTGCAATTGTGCGGGTCCTTCTAGACCTGTTGAAGTGGCTGCACATGTTGAAGAGCAGGACAGGGTTATTCAGTGTCTCAAAGAGGAGTTCAGCTTTTAGGACATTGTTTCTCCCTCTGATTCCGAAGATGAAGAGGAGCCTAGCGCTGAAGAAGAAGATTAAAGAAAAGGACGTCTCTAACTTTACTCCTTTCAGAACTCTTTTTATCTTCTGCACTTTATTTTGTTATGATTGAGTCATGTCTTAATCTCAGTTACTGTATTTGTTCACTACTTAATATAGTATGTTTTGACTAATGTTGAATTTGACTTATATTTTAAAATTGAGCCTGTCCAAAACATTAGCGAAGCGTACCAACACTTGGCCTTTTCTTAGTTATCAATGCGAGATCCTTATGAGAGTACCTCGAACGGAACTTTATTGCACTTAGGAGTTAGGACAACTTTTAGGGACGATGCAGACTAGCACAAGTAGTGAAATTTAGCACCTTAGAATTACTCAAGTTTGGGGGACTTAAGCCTCACCTTCATTGAGGACAATGAAGATTTTAAGTTTGGGGGTGAGGGATGCCCGTGGAGTGTTATGCGAATGTGAAAAATGTGATATGCGGAATCCGTATAAAATATCCTTTTAGCATTAAAAAAAAAAAAAATTGAGTGAGTAAAAGAAATCTCAAGGCATTTTGGGTAAAAATGAAATGGCATGAAGAGCGAATAGCCGTGGGAGATCCGAGTATTCTTACTAGCATTGCTTGAATAAAACCAAGAGAGCGGCGTAGTAAGGAAATTTACGCAGATGAGCCCAAATAAATTAAGCATCGGACAAAATTCCTTGAACGAATTTGAGTGACAAAAGAGGTGTTGATGGAACCGCAAAAACTCGGGAACTTCTCCAACTGGAAGTTGAATTGAGAACTGGGGGCAGTAAGGCATTGAAATGAGCTATGATTATGAGGAATTTCGCGAGTACGACCGAGGAAGATTAAGGAGTTGGTATGAATTAAGCAACGTAGTGGATGGGATGAGATTTTAAACATAAGGATGATCCTTTCAGCATTATGATTTACGTACGTTATTAAGTTTTTTTTACACTTATAAGCATCACTCGTGACGAGCAATGATTCAAGTTTGGGGGTTTGATGTCTCTGAAATAGAGTCAGATAATCGCATGCTTTGGCATCATTTTATGCACGCTTTCATAAGAAATGTGGCTACGAGTGAGAGAAAATAAGGAAAAGAAGTGTAATGCACGCATGCGAAGCATCTGTGGAGCTAAATACGAAACTTTGAGATTTAGCGCGTGAAATGACTAAAATTAGCATGATTTACTGTTTTCTGCATGATGCATTCAATTTACTGTTTTCGCAAGACAGTATGACAATGCAGAGCGAAATTGTGAAAACGCAGAAAGGAAAAGACGCACGATCGATGAGGCGGGAGCCGACGGAAATTTTTTTTAGGAAAAAATCACCTGACAACGTGAAGTTGACTAACCAGACAATTATGAGGTGGATCGCTGAAATCAAAGAATTCTCGAATCAGGCTGATTGAGACCGAATTGGCAAACGCAACTTGGAAATGATCGGGCAATTAAAGGCATACCTTACTAAAAGATTTGGAGATTTAAGACCTAGCCGGCACTATAAATATAATATTTTTTAATAGTTTAAGGGTCGGGGAATTGGAGTTGGAATTGGGAGTCGGAATTTTAAGGAGTTGAACGACTGTGAGATTTGGATGTTCTCGGCTACGAGAAATATCTCAGGGAGTTATCTGTTTTTATTTTCTTTACCTTGAACTCATATTATTGAATAACATTTTTGCATGTTTTCCATGACTATCTGTGTGTTATCTGTTTGTGGTATGAATTAACTTCCTTAGGCGAGATTAGGGAAAAGTGAGTGTTAGTATCATGTTTTAGGGAGAGTTAGGAAGGATGCTCTAGAGCATACGATTTAGGTTCTTAACTTAATAGTAAGTGTCGACCGGCTATCCACACCAACTAATACGTTGTAAATCAAAAGAGGAACGACCTAAGTCTAAATTGCATGTTTAACTGGTTAGTATTATGTCTATAATACTTTAATTCGGAGTTTAGGAATAA
>JBBMEF010070963.1:0-10618 GCA_037832685.1 Sicyos baderoa | reverse complement strand
GTCTCTTGTTTTTTCTTTTTTTGTTTTGTATGTACATATCTTTAATTCAATAAATTTGTTTCCGTTTCAAAAAAAAACAACACAATCTACTAGAAACCTACAAAAATAAATAAATACAAGAAATCAATCATACCTAATTCGTTCATTCTCATCGGTAGCAACAACAATGGGAGAGAATGGTTGCAGCAATAATTTTTTTGTACCCATTTCAAACTTTGTATCCCAGCTAGCAATTGGATTGTTGTTCAGCTTACTAACAGCTGATGAATAATTTATTTTAAAAAGAACAAGAAGAGAAGATAGGTCATCTATTAAATTCAGTGATGAGAAGACTAGATATAATGACTAAATTAAAATTGAACAAGAGGCCTACGAGAATGTTGGCACTTTGCTATCCGTTCCAGTGCAAATTTCTCCCTCTCCTCTCTTCTAGTTAATATTTCTTCACCATCATCAGCTGCAGTGAGGAGTGGCTTTGAGAAATGCCCACAACTCCAGTTATAGATGGTCGACTGTGGAAGAAAACTGCGCTCAGATGTTCCTAGAGTCCCGCCAGAGCCCCATAGTGGGTCAGCTAACCCAGAGTCGGTAGAATTCATTAGCTGTGGACGGAACTCTAATGAGCAAACTCTTCGCATGCCTGTCAAGTAACTTGGTCTAGGAGGGCTAACTGGAGGAGTCCGGAAAGTCAAAGGCAAATGACCTGAACATAGAACCAAATTTACAAAATCGAGAAGAAAATGGAAATAGACATGATTAAAAGCACCGTGCACCAAATTTATTTTATAAATAGAGGGAAAGCAGCAGCAACATAGAATAGAAGATGAACGAGAGTAGTACAATCAACATTCAAGGTAATAAAAGCACTAATAATGACTGCGATTTTTTAAATTGCACTGTAATGGTAAAAATGCATATTAGATCAAAATAAACATACCTCCATTCATATCAAACCATGAAGAAGAACGAGCTAATCCAGCAAAACTAGGAGGCTGAGATGATGCTGTCCCATCATTAGGCTTAATACCACTAGTACTGGATTTTACAGGTTTTGTTACAACTTGTTCAATACCAATAATAGACAACACCCGCCTACCAAGGCTTGCAATGCGAGGAGATGGGTCATTGGCTAAAGTACACATAGTCAAAACACATTGTGAATACAATGCATTATTTAGAGGTTTGGGCCTTGAATGATTAACGGCTCCATTGCTCACAGTATCTTCATGCAAAACTCCAGAATCTGAATGCTGAGATGAATCATCTGAATGTGGAGATCCATGCAGCACTCCAGTGTTAGCAAGAGGACTACTGGTGGAGACCCTTACATCTCTAACTAAAGTAGAGTTTTTATTTCCAAATCCCAATAAAGGGCCAATTTGAGAGGAAACAATGCTTGCATGAGGCAGGTGTTGATTTGAATTAGTGTAAGCAGTACCCGAACTTCTTATATGAGCCAAGGAGGGTAGAGAACTTAATAAAGAATTACAGTGGGGCTTCCAATATGCCGTAGCAATTGACTTAAGGTGCTTGTTGTGGCAAAAGGCAAAGCGAGCAAGGGCTGTAACAGCACAAACATTTAGAAATCATTACGAGTCAACTCAATCAGCATATAAACCCTCCTAATCGTATATGACTGAGATCGATGACTCAACAACTGAAAACTTGAAAAGGCACAAAAAACTATAATGGATAGCAGCTGATTCATACAATTTCCAGATGTGAGACGTCGCCACCTGATTCAGCTCAATTGTCTTCAATGTTTTATAAGGCTAAAAGCGGCCTCGAAACTTTTTCTCTTAAAGAGGCGAGGCGTAAGCTTCGAGGCGGTATGAGGCATAAGCCTCAGTTTTAATTAAAAGTATTATAAAAAATCTAAAGTTGTGTAAACATGTATGGTAAAGCATAATACTTGAGTAAAAATACATAAAATATAACATCAACACTAATAGGCAATGTTTTAAAAGGCTAAAGGCAGCCTTGAAGCTTTTTCTCTTGACGAGGCGAGGCGTAAGTCTTGAAGCAGTATGAGGGGTAAGCCTCAATTTTAACTAAAAATCTAAATTTGTGTAAACATGTATGGTAAAACATAATACTTACATAAAAATACATAAAACACAACACCAACACTAATAGGATTGAGTTTTTTTGGAATAAGAAACAATTTCATTGATGAATAAAACTTAAGTGAATTCTCCAAGCACCTATAGTGAATACAACAAAGAACTCCAAAAGGAGATGCTAGAGGAAAATAAGCTAACAAATGGTCAAAATTAAATTGACGATTCTGAAATAATTATATCTTTCTAACAAAAGAATCCATAAGAGAAAATCTATATTGTTATGGTTCAAGCCCTTATATTATAATAATGGAAAATATTAATACTATTCTTCCGGTTATTCTACGAGGCGTAGGGATTTTAAGCCTCAATGCGTTATCAACGAGGCATAAGCCTCTCTTGTGTGAGGCGTAAGCCTCTTATGATCCAACAAAGGCATAAGATTCGAGGCTAAAAGTTAGAGCCTCGAGGCGTAAGCCTCAAGCCTTTTAAGACATGGCATAGGATTGAGTTTTTTTTTTAATAAAAAATAATTTCATTGATGAATGAAACATAAGTGAATTCTCCAAGCACCTATAGTGAATACAATAAAGAACTCCAAAAAGAGATGCTAAGAAAATAGGACAACAAATGATCAAAACTGACAATTGTGAAACAATTGTGTCTTTCTAACAAAAGAATCCATTAGAGAAAATCCATGTTGTTATGGTTCAAACTCTTATATATAAGAATGAAAAACATATATACTATTCTTCTAGTTGTTCTACGAGGCGTAGGAATTTTAAGCCTCAGTGCGTTATCATCGAGGCGTAAGCCTCTTATGATCCAACAGAAGCGTAAGATCAAGGCTAAAAGTTAGAGTCTCGCCTCAAAGGCGTAGGCCTCAGCAGACTTTTGAAACATGGATTGTCTTTATTTTAAATAAGAAAAAAAACCATTCAATATTAATTCAAAAAAGGGTGGAGAATCCCCGTTAAGGCGGGGAACGGGGCCGGGGATTATATTCCCCATCCCCTTTCCCCGATCCTCGCCCCGTTTGCTTTTTTTTTTTTATAAATATTTTATCCCTTCATTTTCAAATTAATATATATTTGTTGGTGAAATAATTTATGTTATAACCATAATAATTAATATATAGTTAAAAAATAATGTTTTGAAATTATTATTAGTGCACAAGCCTACTGTGACCGTGAGAACTAACATTTTGGTATTTACAATACAACAAGCTTCATCCAAAAAGTGAAATAAACTTAAATAAATAAAACTAACATTTAAACAAAATTAAACAATTAAATTTAAAAAGATATATAACAGAATGTTTAAAAAAATATATACAAATTTGAAAAGAAAAAAAAATAAATTAAAAAAAAATCCCCGCGGGGAACCCAATCCCCATCGGTGCCCCGCGGGGAATCCCCGCCCCCGATCCCCGAAAAAAGAAACGGGGATTTTGCGGGGACGAGGATTAATATCGGTGGCGGGGACAGGGAAGGCATTCCCCGGCCTTGCCCCACCCTGCCCCGTGGACATCTCTAAGGAAAGCTGGCCCAATGCAAAGAAAATTTCAACCTAATTTTCATTTGGGCTCTAGTAATAGAATTCTAATTAACCATCGAGAGGCAGCAAAAATATAAGCAGAAAATGAGGGGAATGAACTCATACCAACAGCTACCTCAGCCCTAACAAGTGGGCTTCCATCTGAAACAACACTTAATAGACTTCCAACAATACTGGTCTCAGCTCTAATCTTTTCATCATCATCACAATCATCATCACCAACGCCATCTCTAGACAAATCACTCCCAACATCAAGTAGGGTACGAAGTGCAAAAATTGCTGAAGCCCTAACCTGAAATTGAACTCTACATTTGAGATATACACTTTAGGACTAAGTGTATATACACTTAAGTATCCAAGAAAAAGTACAGAGGAAAGAAAGTAAATTATGAACCTCTGGTTGGGGCTCGGCCAATAAAGAAGTCAAGACAGCAGGGGCATCAGCCTGCAATCCTATTAGTTGAGCATCTGTATAATCTTCCCACAGTTTTCCCAAACTAAGACAAAGCCATTGAAGAAATAGGGGCTCAGTTTGTCCATCATTTGGTCTTGAACATTGAAGATGTTTCAAACAAACATGGATTAAATTAGCTTCAATGCATGCTTCCTGGCCTCGCCTGTGTCCATCAACAATTACAGCCAGAACAAATGCAGCCCTTGCACGCTGTTCTGGGTAAGCTTCCAAGCTATCAAGAAAGCGGATGAAATATGTATGGCCACCATCCTTTACCAAATCAACTTGGCAAGACTGCCATTCCAGAAGAGTCACAGTTACCAACTTACAGTACAGAAGATAATTCATCCACAAGAATGGTGGAGAAAGTTAAAGGTAGAGAGAAATTCAAGATGAAAAAACATCATGAAAAAACTTTCCAAATGAAATGGTAACAGCTAAAAGTTCCCAATATACCAACTTCTCAAAAAGAACAAAGCAAACAAAAAAAAAATACTTCCATATACTGTAGCAAAAAATCTCGGTTAAAAGTATTATGAAACTAAGAATCGAAAACTAAAACAACAAATTCTTAAATTAAAACTTATCGTAGTTGACCTTTAAGAAAGTTCAGTTTCGAAAAAGCGGATGTGGTATGCCATACAAAAATACCCTTTTTTTTGTCAATTGTTTTTTGAAACCATAATGATTTCATGAATATCTTTGGTCACAAATGTTTTGAAATTCTTGTTAGTACTCCTTCAATTTATATTGTTAACTGTTTGGTTGTTTGTTTACATATATGATGATGATGGGCAAAACAGAAATTCTGCCAAGAATTTGACTTTCACACTTCTATGAGTAGCTGAAATTTTATATAATGAAGGATATGGTTGATAATGGGTTTGACTAGGAAGAAAAACCTACTCAAATGGGTCATACAACCTAAAAGGTTGATCGAGAATCTTCAAAGAATTATGCATCAATAAAATTGTTTCTTATCCATAAAAAGAATCTTTGAAGATTTTTTAAATAAAATCCATGACAGATTTGGGAATTGTGACTTCAGTAAGAACTGAAAATATAGACGGAAGATTTAGATATAAGTTGTTCAAACAGGGTTTAGATATTATTTATTCTATCCCGAAACATAAACATTAGATATTTCTTCATGAGAAACATAAACATTTGATATGAGAATCAATGAAATGAAAAGTAAAAAGACCATGACAGGAAATAAAAATGTCATCAACATTTAAAGGAAAGCGAAAAACAGGGATACGTGCAAAAAATGCTCTTTGACATGCAACATAGGCAACAGGACAGATTTCATGTGCACCCTTATGTTTCACTATATAAGTGAAACAAAACCGAAAAAGAGAGTAATTACAGCACATCTTAACTAAGCACCTCTCCAAGACATCAATCGTAAAAAATAAAAAATAAAAATAATTAAAAAAAAAGCCAATGAGATCCTACTAGGCTAGTATCCAATAAAATGCCTATCTTTTCTTTCAAGACCCAATTGCAAAAGAACGACCTAAATAATAATTATACCTTATCTAAAGCCAGAATCTTTGTCCATATGAAAACCAGAAACTGTCGCAGCTCAGATGTTGTTGTCTGCAGAAGCTTCAGAACATATGGGAATATTCCAACGGACAAGGCCTAAAAAGGAATTTGTTCTATTAAGCAATTAGCAATTGTTGTCCCTGAGGGAGAGAAATAAACAACACAGTAATGATTGGCAAATTCTTGAGTGAGACTACCAGATCTACAGCCCAAGGTCCCATATCAAGGAATCTACCAAGAAGAAACAGCGCCTTGAATCGATGTCCTTGGCTGAGTAAAACCTATGACAAAGGTCACTCTGCTGTAATTATACACAACAAATTAAAACGAAATAAAAATGGTTCACTCTATGGAATACGAGGTTACTCTATGGAGACTAATGAAATCAATAGCTGTAGCATACATTGAGAATGGATTGAACAAGGGAAGCAAGTGCACAATGACAAAAAAAACAGCCAGCTTTACAAGCATCTCTCCACACAATATCGATGGCAGCATTAGCACCCCAAGGTGCAAAATGACTATAAGGATGCATATTATTGAACACACACATACAAAGCTGCCATGAAAAATAAAACTGTCGTTCTTTTGGATCGGAGTCCTAGCTGTAGCAAGTGTCAGACACATGTTTTTTTTTTTTTTCCTTTTTCTTTTAACTGAGAAATCGGAGCTTCGCTCCACTAAACCCGGGGTAACCCCCTCCCGTCCCTAGGCCTGGCACCGGGAGACAACGAAGGAATGGAGACACTGGAGGTGTCTACAAATTAATGTCACATGTGAGTTTCGAACCTGGGACTTTGAGGAGAGCACGCCTTCAAAGCCCAAGCCTTCAACCACTTGTGCCACCCCTTGGGGACGTCAGACACCTATTTCTTTGGGACTTGTTTTTCTGTATACTTATGTTTTCTTTCATTCTTTCAATGACTGTTCGGTGGGGCAATCCTTCAAGCAAAAGTAAAGGATCAACTTAAAAGAGAGTTAGGCAATCACGCTCTTGTGCTAAAATCAAGTATCCAACATGAAGAGTAGAAAGTTCCAAATCAAGTATCCAACATGAAGAGTAGAAAGTTCCAGAGCCCAGCAAAAGATAAGCATGGAAAAGTATGGTGAAAGTGAAACAACATTTTTCATACACATGCTAACAAGATTAAACATGACAAGAGAGGTAATGTTCGAGACAATGCTAAAAAATAATCTCCAAGACAGTATCCATTCACATTGACAGGTTGTATAGCTGTTCATCAAACCAGTTCCAACAATAGAGTTGAGCAGGAGAGATGTCATTACAGTGATGGAACAGAGAACAGGATTTGTTTTTTAATAACCACCCTTTCATTAGAGAATAGGATTTCATATGCCAGCTCTCTACACAAAATGCTAACATTTGAAAGCAATAGCAGCTAAAAGAAACTAAAAGAAGGCATGCAAACAATTAAGAAAAAACAAATTAACCACCATAATCCAAAAAAGACAAGTATAAAAAAATAAAGAGAGAAAATGGTGGCTAAATACCTGAAGGACAATAGGTAACTGTTCTGGAGGTTTCTTATTTTCGGATCCATGATCAAGCCATACCCCAAAAGCTGTCAACTGTTCGTTGAAAAATGGACTTGGCTGGAGCATTACAAAAAAGAAAACTTCAATTGTTTTTTATAATGAATCAAACTTTCATCGAGGAAAGAATGAAAGAACAATACAAGAGAAATACAAAATAAAAATATCCCAAACAAAAAATGAAACCTTTTAGAAGGGTCTCCAGTCTAGAAAAATTACACCTAAACAGTAATTACAAAAAGTTTAGTAACCAAGAATCAAGATTCAAAGTTAATATAGAATTCAACGAGGGTCAAATCATCAGCCGAAGACCTCTCCACCTCTCTAAAAAAGATATATTATTTCTCCCACCTGAGAGAGACTACAAAATAGCACTAAAACTTTCTTTACACAAAGATACCTTTTTTTCATGAAAAGAAGGAGAATCAAACAACTGTGCTTAAGTTTCTACAACTTCTTGGTCTAGCCATCACAAAGTCAAACACCAAAAAGAAATGATTTCAAACCTCTCAAATCATCATAAGAGATGATCTAAGTCCCCATGTTTAAAAAAATACAACCCGTTGGGCTCATCAGCTCATGAATTAAGGGACCTTCCTAATCACCCTGTTGAAGATATAACCTTGCCATGAATCACCCACAAGGTAAAAAACTTAACCTTCTCCAGAATTGAAACCTTCCACAAAGAGGAGAAGAAATCATCCAACGAAGTGGAAGAAGTTACAAGATAATGAAAAAAAATAACAAGATATGCTGGGTAAGGAATCCAGCAACCTACATCTCTATGCCCCTCCCGATAACCAAAATTCTCTGCCAGATCAATAGGAGTCCCAACATCCAGCAGCTCCCTATCGAAGAAAGGATGTAGGAAACTCAACAGATGATGTCCCAATGAAGCTAAGACAATAACAGAATGATGTTTCATACGGTACGGATAAATGATGTATTTAGCTCTATGATTGAAAACCTTTGCAGAACGATGTTTCCCCTTTCCTTTTTCTTTTGGTTAGTGATGTATTTAGCTCTATGATTGACAACCTACATGGCGAGGAATTTTTTAAGGTTTCAAGGTTGGAAAGGATAAGATTCATGTTCCGTTGCTTCAATTTGCATATGACACTCTAGTATTTTGTAAGGATGATGATCAAATGATGGATGCCCTTATAGTTAGACTCATGAAAGTGCAACCTTCCTCATAACCCTCATGAAAGTGACAACCTTCCTCATAACCGTGTCAAAGATAAGTCTGAATCATTTTTCAAATGCCTCTCCCTCCCTCTCTACAACCCATCTCTCCCTCCGCCCCACCCAACCTCACCATCTCCGATGAAGCCCACCAAGCCACATCCTTTGCAACCATGACGGAAAATTTTTTGTCTTTCAAGATAGACAAGAAGCGTTTCTCTATTGCCAGAAAGCTCCCGGGATCCTTCACCATCACTGAAGTCAACCTAAATAATAGCCTTGTTGTCTCTTTCAACTGGGTTTTTCTCCTCTGGCTCATCGACAATCTAGAAAGAATATGCAACATTGGATTAAATCATAAGTTCTTCAAAGAACACAGATGGGGGGAAACAGTCGTTTGGCTGGAAAAGATCTCGAACAAGCGTGGTCATTGCGCTGATATCACCAAGCTAAGTCTAAATGGAAGGATACAGAGGATTATGGTACCCATTGGCATTGAAAGAAAGGGGTGGAAAGATCTTCTAAAAAGCTTATATAGTTTATCCCAGGTTCAAAATGGTATTGAATCCATTGGGGACCACTCCATAAAGACTCCACCTAACCTCTTAACTCCCAGGAAAGAAGATGATAACAAGGAATTTCTTTTGGAATCTTCCTCGACGGATCAAATTGAAATCAACCCCCCTGTTAAGGATTACTCCTCCCCACTTTTTGCAACATTGTTCCTATCAAAAGCTGTCATTGTACAGAGGAAGAGATTTCATGATAACTGGCCGGACCTGGGCAAAGCTCTAAAAGATGTTTTTTCAAGTGGTGCTCTAAGTCCCTTAACCCCTGACAAAGCCTTGTTATCATGTACAGATGCAAAACAAGCTCAAAATCTTTGTGAAAAAAAAGATTGGATCAAAGTGGGAGCCTTTATGGTGAAGTTCTATCCATGGAATGCAGAGACCATCCTCATGGAACCAAAAATCCCCAGTTATGGTGGGTGGATCCGGATTAGGAACTTCCCTATTGATCAATGGAACATCAACGCGTTTAAATCTATAGGCGATGCGTGTGGGGGTTATTTGGAAACAGCCAAACAGACTCTCTCCCGTTTAAATATGATGGAAGCAAGTGTGAAAGTTGCTCAAAACTCATTTGGTTTTATCCCTCGAGAAGTTCATGTTAGATCGTCATCTTCCTCTGTTTTTCGTGTGGAGATTGACACTTATTCATTGGATGATTATGCTATCGGTTATATTCAAAGTGTCCATAGTAAGATTCCGAGTTCTCCGGCGAGTTTTATGGCGATTGATAAAGTTCCGGCGATGGAACGCGTTCCATCGGAGAAGAAGCAGCGCCTGGTTCCAGCAAAATCGATTGAGAAACAGAGCATCGTACGACACTCCTCGTCAACTACAGTGCCTCGATCGTACTTAGCCACATTGGTCGGCACAAAATGCTGGAAACCCATCAATAAAGCAGCTTCAGGTGGGCCCCATTCCTCTGTTTTAACCAAGTCAAACCCTTTTCCTCCTTCTCCTCCTTTTTTATCCAACAGTCAAAAGACCAAAACCCACCCCATTACCCAACAGACTTATCAACCACCCTCTGACCCAGCTTCAAAAACCTCTGACCAACCTACAGAACCTTCCTCCCCTCGAGCTGCCCCCACCCCTGACTTACCTACTTCATCCACATCACTTTCTCGGGCCATGGTTCCGGTTAGTTCTAAACAAATTAGACTAACCAGATCCTTGTCCCTTCCATCTCCCTTGACCATCAAACATACCAAACAAATTTTCATCAACAAAACCCCATTGACCTTAGCCATCGGCACCAAACACTCTACCAACCAAAACTACTCTTTCTCCGAAACAGAAGGGGATTGTTCATCACCGGGCAACACTTCTCTCACGGAATCCAATCTAGAGGACAACCCTTTGGCCTTACAACCGGTATCATCGTGCTTAGACCTTCCTTTTTTCTACCATTTGGCCGAGGATGGAGGCCCATCATCACCTGTTCCTCTTCGAATTGAAGCTCCCAACCTATATATAAAAACAGAGACTTTTGTTGAGGAAGAACAGAGGAATACAAAGGCAATCAATGGCGATCTATCTTCGGAAACTAATCAGGCTTTTTTGAATGAGCTATTACAGAGGAGAATACAATCTGATCCATCATCGCTTCTTCCTCTCCTCTTCCCTTGGTTGGCAGAAGAAGGAATGTGTATCATGCCCATGCCTTCTTTCAAAAACACTTCAGCTGC